>JABCKU010008123.1:0-116234 GCA_018221655.1 Myochromella boudieri
GACTGTCCGCCGAAATTTGTAAGCCGTCACAATCCATTGGTGACTTGACGAGAGCAGGTCCCGGTAGGGTCTCCTAGTTCTCCCCAGTGGTCGCCTGCATGAGTACGACCCTGCATCCATTTCAGAGCCGCGGTGGGCTAAGATACCCGAAAATGCATGATCTGTTTCACTGTTTCAGATGCCCGAGTGTCGTTAAAAGATGCGTTGTCGTTTTTTTAGCACAGTGCCACGTCTAAGAATGCAGATAATATCCGCCCATACACGCTGGTAAGGTGGCACACTTTTCTCGCTCGGATGGACATGTGTCTGAAACTGTTCATCATCAAATACATTAACTCAAGTAACCGTTAGAGACCGTTGGACAGCTTACAAAGTTACATGACTCCGAGTTATCCCCTCATCTCATCATGTTACTAACTTAACATGTGCATTTGTTCAAGTCAAAAAGCAGCTCGAGCATGTCACTACAGATTCCATATCGCCAGTGGATACATTGGATGCTGCCCTTCTTCGTAGTCGGCCAATGTGATCAATCCAAAGTCACCGCTGTTAGTGCGAGGCTCTAGAATGGGGATGCAGGGAATATGGTGGTAGAGGATTACTTCATGCCAATCAGTCAAAGACAACAGGAGCGGTTGGCAGGACCCATGCTGCGACCAATTAAAACCGGATGAAGTCAGCTGATCTGTCACCTCGGAGTCCGGACATATCTCTTGCAACAGCGACACAAGTACCGACATATGCTCTCCTGAATTACTCATTGTCAGGCGCTTTCTAAGGCCGTTCCAGCAGCTTTCCACCCCAATCCTTCATGAGTGGGCGATGAATTGAACCGTACACTGACTGCTCATCACTCCTGTGGTACAAATTCAGTGATGGATCTAGCAGAAATTGGTTCATATCTAGCACCGCTGAACACCCCGATATCGACACTGCTACTGGGCGCAACCACGGTTCAGGTGACAACATACACTCAAAGTTTTTGTACAATTGGAGCTCATCGCTTTCGCAGACATTTAATTATTACCACCAGAAGAATCAGGATCAGTTATCCCTGAAATATCTTGTATGTGCCTATTTTGATTTCGATTGTGAGAAGCATTGAATCGAGGAGCTAGGTTGGAGCCATTTGGTATGGTTCTCTAAGATCGTAAACGCGACAAGTTGATCAATTCCTGTAGGATCTTATCAATCTTACACGAAGGGTGTTTCTTTGCCTGTAGATATGCCGTAACGGTTAAACGATTTGGGGCTTCCGACACACTTACTGTCGCCTATACACCCCTAAGTGTGGCATCTGGCCTAATGCTCCTCACTTCTGCCTTTATCAGCCTCTTTGTGCAGGTATGTAGCACAATTACGTGCCCTATAATCAAATCAATTGATCAGTATGCAGGGTTACTCGACGCAGCGCCTGTGGAGATTTACAAGAAAGAAAAGGATGCCTTTTCTCCTTACTCTTTTGATTGTAGTCCGATTCATATCTGCTGCTGTACCTGCTTGTTGGGAATTCACTATTATGTCGCTGGCCGAAATTTTTAGATTTCATAGGCCTTTTCTTGCCACTTGTTGGTTGAGTGGTAAGTAACGCTTGGGCTCGGTTCAACGCTGTTTCTCACGACGATGTACGTATTTAGGTGCTGCGACAGATGTCCTGGTGACAGTCAATTTTTGCTTCCACCTGCAACGGCGTCGCTCTGGCTTGAAACAGTAAGTTGTTTGGATGGTACGGTCTCATTTATTGAGAATTAATGCTATCTATTAGTAGTTCCAAGCTTGTCGATAAGCTGATCATTTGGTTTGTTGGTATGCCTTATGAGTTTTTCCGTAGATCTGTGGACTTACCGAAACATCTCCCCAGCTACGGGATTACTCAATAGGTTAGGTTTAAGAACCGTCATACCATCCGCTTATACTGACTCTAAAAAGCATCGCCGTGGTCTTGACTGCATTACTGGTGAGTGGGTTTTGTAATAATCAACGTCAATACTTCAATGGTCTTTGTCTTTGCAGTTCCTGACTATGGAGGAGAAAAATTGTATGTACTTTGTCAAATAGGGAATGCCACCTTGCTAATGTCTGGCCACAGTAATTTGGATCGTTCTCGCTGTTATCAACCCACGACGTAAGTGTTAATGGATCTTAATAGACGCAGTTACCCATAATCTTTCTAGTCCTCTTTATGTCGATGTTGGCGTCGTGAGTGTAGCCTCATTATTCATTGGTAATGGCAGGCTGACTGTGGATAGACTTAACAATCGAGATAAGCTTCGGCGGATGCAAGACAACATGGCTACGTTAGACTATTTTGATTATGACTTGAATTCTACGACTCCCAATACAGTCATTCCTACTTCCCTTCCTAACGAAGGCACGTCCAACGTATGTTAACGGCGATGTTTGCTCCAGTCGACTTGTAAACTAATGTTAGTTGCAGGGGATGGAAGATAATACTACCGTTCGAGTGCAAGTCTCAACACAAATGCAGATACAAACACGGACACCACCTCTTGAGAATTCTGTAGTGACCACGTGAATACCTACTGTCCCAGATATTAGAAAAGATGGTCCATCGATGGGATGGAGTGGATCATCATGTATGTTATATCATATGGGCGTTATAAAGCCTTGTACTGAGTAGATTGTTTTGAAATGTAACTTGTGTACTATATGTTCGACGATACATTGAATTCGCACAGCCATGCAGTTTTACTTTTTACCCCCTTTACCACCCAGTTGCCAGCGGACCAAACTCGCCGGAGTTGCCCGTAGGCAGTTAGCACAGTGTGGCCACCATGATATTCATAAATCATGTCTTACTTAACGAATTCCGAGTCTAGTCTCGTCTTTCGCACCCGCCCAGACTTTCCATGTTCTCGGCTAGTTTCTGAGGTGATCGACACCTCCACCGCAATTGGTCCTGGCTCTGTCTAAACATACAGTCAGAGTAGGAAATATGAAGAGTGAGAGATGATGCGAACCTTCTCAGGTTCATCAAGAGCTGCACGGAACTGAGAGACCATATTGATAGCTGGACCGGTAGACTGTAGGTCAAGGTTCTCGTCGCTGAGACTACTCCGTGCGTTGAGCCTACAGGATAGGTTCGTGTCAACAAGAGTGGAAACAAAAGTAGGGAGAACGCACGATACAAGTAATGAATTACAGAAGACTGGGCGATTTTTTTTTGTCAGACATGATTATGGCATACGATGGGCGAGCTTGGGAAAAAAAGACTCACAGACGGGCATGGGTAGACCAAAGGCGATCCAGACCACTGTGGCATAAGGTGAGTTATTGATTGAATGTGGCAGTGATGGGAGAGTGTGATTAAGGTAATACCCACAGTTTTTGGTGGCCATTGTAGCGAACTGCAGGGTAACACATTGGTGAGGCCATCAGTGCGTAGGTTCGAAGGCGACTTACGCAAGCAGCCACGGCTATTGCAACAACGCTGGAAGAATTCATGAGCATGCGGTGACATTCCATCGGAGAGATTAGTTCAAGTACCTGCTAAGCATTCCCGTTCCTGAAGAAAGGGATTATAATGTTCAATACTATTGTGCGACCTCCGGTAGTCTTACTTACCAACGCCCCATATTATAAGTCGATCGACAGGAGATAGGTTACTAGAAAGAGATAGTTGAGACCATTAGTGTCTTGTTGATCGTCGGTGGGTGCTTCGCTCGCCTATAGAGGTCTCCATGACGCTGTGAAAACCAATCCCCAGATAACACCACAGTCGTGATAACATCCTTGGCAGCAGCTATTATTCAGAGGAATGATTAATGAAAAAAATAGAGCGAGACGGCTGTGCAACACACCCGCGGCCCAAGTTGCTATGAATATGAACCTATACCTCGAAACAAGTTCGATAATCGACATTGCCCGTGATGCACATATCGTGACGATGATACAAAGAATAAGCCTTGCAATCAACAACACAGCAAGAAGGACCGAAGTCAGATATTGCCTCCTTGCGACCCACAACCGATGCGTATAGAAGGACTAAGATAAACTTCATTTAGCCAGTGGAGACAGTAAACGGACAGAGAAGTAATACCAGAACAAGGACCGGACACACGCCGGTGAAAAAGATAAGGGCACTGAGGCTTTTTGGCGGAATGACATTTTCGAACAGATGGAAATTTCCATATGATGTGATGGTAAGGAAATACACGAGGTGAGCACAACAGACTTGATGCGCCAACTGAAAAAACCTGAGTTACAAGCTGAGGCCCCATAGCATGAGCGTGAGTTGGGCGCTTGCACACACCATAAGAGTCCAACCTGTTACACCATGAGAGATCTGATCAGACAAAGGTTTAGGTATGAGAGAAACGTGTATACCAGGCTTCGGAGAGGCCACGGGTCGCTGCTGAAGTCCTGGAAGTACAGATAAGTCTGAATCAGGTCGGAATTTTGTTAGGAACCATAAACCATATCAGGAATCAATGTACTATACCTGAATAGAGGTCAGCCCAAACATGAAGGTGGCCACAGTATATCCAATTTGCAATGGGCCTAGTAGCGGGTCCATGTTGATAACTGTGGTCTCCATGGTGGAGTAGAGTTCAACCCTAATGAGTGGCTAGACTTGGTAGGTGTACCAACTAGAGTCTCAAGCAGTTGAGTGATATATTGTGAAGGCACTGTCGAGCCTGACGATGTATCATTTGTTTTTGACAAATCAAGATTATTTTTACCCTTCGCTTACCCCGAAGGAATGTCCAACGGGAAACCGAATAAAATTTGTGATACGTACCCCGGATAGCATAGGTTCCATAAGGTCCCATAAGGGGTACATCCAGTTACATCAATAAGATCGTGATGCGGTGGCTGCGGAAATGCCAGCGTTGTTCGGGTTTAAGTAGAATGAAGCTTTGGAGTAGCTTTGGTCGTCGGGAATGGGGATATTTAGAAGCTTTCTCACGCAGTAACGTGATAGATGAACATGACTCGCAAGGCAAGGGCTCGCACTGCGTAAATTCGAAGGTTGCGTTGCAGCGTTGTTACGGCGTAACGGTACAAACTGCTCATTTTGCCCAAGCCACATTCACAAAAGTGCCGCGAATGCGAAGATACAGTTTATTGCGATTTAGTTTATAATTCATCGATACTGTGTAAACTGACATACTACAGTATTTACATTGCTTGTCATAACCTTATAGAATATACTCCATTCTCCGCTGCACCCATCGTTAACATATTTCAAGGGCCTTTTCAACAGCCGAGGGTTCTCCCTCAATTTCCGTAACAACATTAATTTGCACCTCGACGAGTGGGTCGGAAGCTGGTCGTGGACGTGTCTGGACCTGAGGTACATGTCGCAGCAAAGCCATTGGCGATTTCGAAGTAAAAGTGCAGAAGCGGGGATAACTCACTGTGTTACCAGTAGAAATGATTCCAAAAATCCGGGCGGGCCAGGTTTTGGAATCAATGCCCCTGTGAGTATCTTCGGCCCCAAAGTTAGTGGTGACGCCACCCATGTCGTAATACACAGAGGGTGTTTGAGTGTGCATGTGTTGAAAGTGAGTGCGGTTGTTTAAACTGTTCAATGTATTAAGTGTAATACTTGGGGAATGAGTCGATGATATGCTTACTACGCAAGCATTGAGATGAAGAGGACTATGGGAAGAAGTTAGCACGAGTTGCAGTTCTGGCAGATGTAATTATACTAACGTCGTGGATTGATGGCAGCCACAGGAATCCATATAACTGACCGCAGAAGTTGGTTCGTCATACTTTTCTTTAAAAAAACAGGAACCCACCATTCTTCGCATCCATGGCTAGAAACTTGATTATTTGTTAAGTAAAGTCATTAACACGGATCCGAAAATGTCATCTACATACCAACACCACCGTCAAGACCATGGCAATGCTAGAAAATATCCTTCAATAGGGTTCAAAATCGAAGATAATGTTGCGCAACCTGTTAAGGAATCCAGTGGCTGATGGAAGGCGCCTAGGTCAATTGCAAGGTTCGAATTTAGAGTATACATACCGATAAACCAAGTAATCAATGTGTCAAGAAGCTTCGAAGTTCTAGCCGGCAGCATTATGGTTTAATTCCCATTTGACGGGTATTTGTTTAAAACTTTCACATACCGCTTGAAACCTGTGCGGCGTTGATGGAAGTGGTAGCAAAAATTCAATGCAACTAGGATATCAGTCACGGCACCTGTGCAGCGTTGAGAAGGGATGCCGAACTTTGCTGCATAATTATCACTTGCCGGTGATCCAGCAGGCAGCGAGAAGCCACCTATTTTCTTTGATGAACTGGAACGTTGAGATATTGGATTTGTACTGGCGAAATGTGGGTATAACCCCAGTGATGAATCGGGCGGCCACGAGTAATACTGTGAGTACGAGTATCTTTTTGTCTGCAGAAAACCTCCAAAGCCGAAGGACGGAGTTAGCCTGCGTCGCAGTTAAGCATTCGTTTAAAAAGGGCGGCCTTTTTAATGAGCTTTTTACATATCGTGTTATGATTACCCACTTGGATGAGAAGGCCAATGACTGCAGACGAGAGAAGCATGGTAGCGGCAGCGGTATTGAGGTCAGGAGCATTCCCAAGCAGGATGTAGGGGTTGCGAGCATATGTGACAGCGGATAGGTAAGTGACTGAGTTGAAGGACACTTCGTGGATTAAGGAAAGTAGCCTGGATATACGAGATTTGTAGTTAGTACTCAACAAATATCTCGGAAGGAAGATTCATACGTACCACACCACCGCAACCTGGTAAAACTGTGTGTTAGTGACTGTTCTGAAGAGCCTGCAGGAGCTACACACCAGGAAATTGAGGCCACGGGAATCCTTATTACTGTGGTAATACATATATGTCTAAGGATAGTTTTGAGCTGCTGTTGTAAAAGGTGGAGGGCACTCCACAAACCTGGAGTGTTGCAATGCCGAACAACCAAGTTGAAATACCGGCATTGAGAGGTGCAATATAATTGCGGGGGTCGGGTTTGAACTTTGTGGGGTCCATATGTCGGGAGTAGGTCGTAAGTCACTGGCTGCACAAGTTCAGAATGACAAGAAGCCTTGAGTAGCACTCCACCTGCTAAATCGTAACAAGGGGAAGAGAGTAGGATAGCATTTCTGTTACACTTATATGGAATCGATGGATGATGGGAAGATGCGCCCAGGGGTAGTCGGAATTCACTCTAGATCATCGACCAATGGGCGCAGGTATCTAATTAACGATGCATATTACACAGGGAGAAACGGAGCCCGGAGGTAACAAAGGAACCCGTACACAAAGATGTGATACATCCTCAAATGGCGCACTAAAATATCAGGTGAACAAGAAAGTGTGCAGTGCCTTTCCTGAGTCATTGGACACTGTTGAACGAACAAGGTTGACAAGTCTCGAATGGTGCACCAAAGGCAAGGGGTTCAATGGCACCACTTTTCGGTCTAGCAGAAGCTTGAGCTCCATGATCAGATGTAGTGGCATCACGAATTCATCTTCCACTATATGGAAGAAATCTTCGTCGGGTAAGTGGGCAATGATCTGAGGGAAACACGTAAGTTACACACATCACCCCCTGGTTTTGAGCTTCGCGTTCGTGATTATGCCAAACCAGTCAGAGAGCAAACATCATGATTGAGATGCCATCGAAGTATTATATTAGTCTACACCAAGCGGTGAGTTACGGCAAGTATTTTCATGGCTGGAGATGAGGAATGTGACCATAGACAGCATGGAGCGAAGCTCTCCTTTATTATGGTTTATATCTGAGAGAGGGTCAGTAGTTCGTGATGCTACGACGTGACAGCCAAACAATACACGCAACGCGTCAATAAAACTGTTGATTAGTCACAACGTGAATAAAGAAGTGTGACGCGTTACTAACCGCCTGAAAGACGGTCTCCACGTCCATCGTCTCTCGCCCACCTCGTCTCTCCGTTGCTCCTCCTTACATATTTTTATTTTTCTACTGCAATTTCATTCTGATACCCCAGGAGAACGGAGAGACCAAACATCACTGAAAATGTCGCTTTTAACACCACCCAACACATCACATCGACGGAGAAAGGACAAGGAGAACATTCACGACGCAAGCCTGAACGCGAATTCTCGCGTTGCGTGGGCTGAAATTGATGAAATTCGTATCCTGCAGCTGGCACCCCTCCCTAATGTCTCCACAGGCTCGAGCGCGTCGAAACGGCCCCCAGCGAAATCGATTCTCAAAAAAGCCGACCCCACTCTTCTCGCGCCATGGCCGCAGGAAAAGAAAAGGGAGGTTACTCCGGAACCAGCTGATCCTCTTGTCAACCTCACGTACTTAGGCTACCCTGTGTCAACCATTGTACAGGCAACGGGGGTGACAGTGCTCAAAGATCTTATCGAGGCATATAGTATATTGTTGGCTCGATTACGCGCATCTGTCACAGGCGCGACGGATGCTGACGCGTCGTGGCCGTTGTTTCAACCACTTAGAAAGCATCGCGAAGCTTTCGTCAATGCAGTTGTGAGGGACTTGGGGAGAGCATTGGTCGACCCAGCGACGGTGGACAAACAGGTGGAAGAGCCCCCGCCACGGGTCCTGCTCCCATCGCCAAAAAATACACCGAACAAGAAGAAGCGGGATGGGATGACGGGCGAACAGGTCAAATTCGCAAGAGATCTCTGTACAACAAGTCACGCAGTTATCAGGCTGTTGTCTCTTGTGTTCACGTTTCCCGCAATCATGAATGTTTTTACAGGTGAGTAATACTGGTTTTGCGTTTCTCGCAGCTGACAATCTCTTAGATGCACAATTACGTGAAATGTTCACTGGGGTCTTAGCTATCCCTCTTTCAGATAACCTTCCTACTCCCAATGCGCGAAAAACTTGGGCACTAGCTATATGGCTTATTCAAACCCAGCGTCTCTCTGCCAACGTTCTCGCCCCGGCTGCAGACCGCATTGCCCTTGCACTTTGTCGTGGCATTGAAGGCGAACTTGGCAAGGAGGGCAAGAAAGGTTCTGCCAGTGACGGTTTAAAGGTAAACACATCAGCCTCCCATCATTAATTGAATGTTATTGAACACTACTGCAGGCAATCCACGACCTCTCCATCCACCTTCCTGATATCTTTATCCCTGCCTTCACACACAGCGCCCTTCCGTCTGTCCTTTCCATGTTAGTTGCGCCCACGCTCGCCCTTCGCACGAACGCTGCACACGCTCTCGGAGGCTTCGCCTTCGGTGCAACTTCCATGCCTACCTCGGAATGCCATACACGCATCTCCCAAGCTGTTTCGAAATTCATTACTACACCCTCACGTCCTACGCTACTCTCGCCAACCAAAATAGGTACTGTCTCGCCTACGAAAATAGCAGTACCATCACAACCATCTTCGTCTTCTCCCAATAAACAGCCTAAGCCTAATCCCCCTCTATCACCAACTAAACCCCAAGACTCTTCAATCATCCGCACCCTCCGTACCGTCCTGCAAGCCACGGATCCCGTCAATGTAGCCCATGGTCCGGTCTGGGGTACATGTGTCCTTTCTGCTCTCCTCGCGCTCTTGGGCCCGACTGCAATGAATCCCGAGCATGCTCAAATCCGGTTACTTATGCAGCTTGGTTTGAAGCATAAGAATCGTGCAGTGCGTGGTTTGACAGCTATCATGTGGCGTGTAGTTATTTGGGTGGGCATGCAGCCAGCATTGCCCATCTCTGACGATTCGGAAGCGGAGAGTGATGAAGAGGAGGAAGTGGGAGTGGAAAAGGTGAAAGAGGAAAGGTTGATGAAGGCGAGAGAGGAGTGGTGGCGTCTTGCAACCTCTGTGGTTGAGTTCGAGACCGGTGTGTGTGCGATCGCGGCTTATATTGGGTCCACGAACGTTGGGGTTCCTATGTATGAGGTGCCGAAATACAGGTTCACTAAAGCAGATGCGGAGGAGGAGGAAGAGAAACCGTTGCGGTGTGCACTGGAGGTTTTGTATGCCATGGTGTGCAAGGATACGCCAACACGAGGAAGTGCGATTGATACACTGAAACAACTTGTGACTCCGCCACCTTCACCAACAGACAAGGCCTCTGAGACTGAGGGGGAGAAACGTACTCTGCTCCCTCGAGCACTGTTCTCCGCGCTTCCTGGTTTCCTGTCAACGGATTTTGCGGTACTGAAGAACGTTATCAACCCGGTGTGGGACGAGACTCCCAAGGCAGAGGACGTGCGACCGCTTACTAGTGACGAACTGAAGAAGGTTTGGGTTTGGGAGGGTGTTGTGAGAGCATGGAAAGCGGCAGTTGGTGCCATTTCTAAAGGTGAAGAAGGAGAGAAGGAGAAGGATGACTTGGTGCGTATTTGGGAAGGTTTAGTGGCCATGGGTTTGGCAGCTGTGTTGGGTAAATTCTATCCTTCATATTGTCCTACATCGCATACTCACTGTGTTTAGAAGACGCAGACGAAAACGCGGACCCCGACTCAGAGTCTAGCCACAATCAGGATGCCGTTGCAGAATTTACTCTCCGTGCCGTCGATATTATCATTACAGACGTACTCGAAGATGCCAGCATTCAACTTACGGCTGCCAGCCAAGCAGTATCCAACTCCAGATGTGGTCTCGATATTCCTGGTTTCACTTCGATAACCCTTTCCTGTGCAATGGCGAAGCTGGCGTTCGCGCGCGACCTATGGGGTGTCCTCTCACGCACTGTACCTCATCTCATGCTCGGCGCAGCTGCTGAGCGCCTCGCGGCTTGCCTTATACGCAACGCGGAGGAGTATACAACACTTACGGGTCGGGGAGACGAGGATATTGCACTGGAGGACGAGGGGGAGAATGTGAAGGAGCTAAATGAGGCTTGGGCGGAGTTCTGCGTCTCTGTTCTGGGGGTCTGCGATTCTGAGTCTATGTACGTCTTCTGGGGCCAGGATTATGAAGGATCAGATGCAGGTACAAAGAATACGGATCAGACCGCTATATCTCGGTGGAATGCTACAGAGCGTGCGATGGTGTGGCGTGTGTTTGTGAAGGGGTGGATGGAGCAGGGCTCAGCTGCAGGGTGGGAGGCCGGTGCATCGATTTTGGCTGTTCCTTTTATTGGTCAGAAAGCAGGTCAACTGTGGACAACAACAGAGGACGATGCAGTGGTCTGGCACCAACTCTTGGAACGTTCCGTGGCTGTAGCACTTGACTACGGGCACGACTCAAGTGCAGTGCTCAATGTGATTGTCAACCTTCTCACCCGCCAAGAATACTCGCTAGAACACATCAGATTAGCGGAGTTCTTCCTTACATACGTGGACGGGATAGCTCGTACTGGCGATTTGAGGGAATTGGCAGAACCTGTTTTCGATTTTATCAGTAGGACGATGGTTTCCGCATATCCACCTTCGAAGGACCAGACGACATATACATGGGTTGCCAGAGCGGTGTCTGCTCTTGTTGAGCACTGCCCTAGAGAACTAATGTGCATCCTTGGTGAGAGGTTGGCTGAGGCGGTTGCAGTGTGGGTCGGGGACGCAGATGGCAAGTGGGATTGCGGTGTTATCGAGTATGACGTACGTCTGTTTTCCTGGCATTGCCAGTATCATGCATAGTTCTGTGCTTACAATATTTTCAGATTATCCCACTCTACCAAACCTTCATAATTACTATCCAGGGTTTCCCCACATCACCATCTCTTGTGAAGGCTTTCGGTCCTGTGTTATCTGCCCCACTTGGTACTGAAGTGCGCATCGAGATTCGTCAGCCCGCTTTGGAGACCTTCCGTGACTTTTGGGACACAAGTTATGCAGACGTACACGCACCAAAACGGGGATTCGTCAGCCCGCTTTGGAGACCTTCCGTGACTTTTGGGACACAAGTTATGCAGACGTACACGCACCAAAACGGGGTTGGGGGGAAGAAGTGGAAGCATGCTTGTATGCTGTGTATGGCGCTTCCGAGGATGAAGCCACGCTGATAGCAAAGGACAACAAGGCAGAAGAGAATCCTAGAGTCGAGCTACAGCAGGCTTTCGTTCTGCGGCCTAGCACACCTACGCCATCATCCCCCACTGTAATCCCGGAAACACCGGCCACCGCGTCCTGGTCATCCTGTTCTACGAGCAGTACCGTGAATACGTTATTTACTCCACCTCCTTTGCACGTCTATAAACCAACTAGACTTTTCGCACAACTTCCGACTCATCCTCCAGAATCTCCTACGCAGCATACTTCACGGCTTACTGTCTTTGCCCGCCCACCCACGCCCAAAACCTCTCGGGGCTCTCCCACGAAACGACGCAAACTAGCTAGTGGAAATAAGGAGAACAAGTCGCCCATGTATAGCATGGCCTCTCCACCAGCCTTTGGGCGCATCTTAGAACCTCTAAAGGGAGGGGCAAAAATTGCTTTAGGGAAGCGGCGGTTCGAGGATGATGTGCCAGACAGTGAGGATGAGAGGAATAGTGTTGAGAGTCTAATCGTCCCTACTGACGAAGATGACGTCTTCCTCGTTCCTGTCTCATGTCGCCATATCACTTCAGTCAAGTTCGATTCCACAGCTACAATCATCACGTCGAAGAAGAGGAAAAGAATGATTCTGGATGCTGTAGAAGTACCACCCCTCAGCGAGACCTTCTCTCGGCGCCTCCGTTCATCGAAGAGCTTAGACTCGACTACGATACGTACACCGTCGAAGACGCTTAAGACAGTTCGCAAGACAAGATCAGATACCAAGGTCTGGGATGGGCATATGGATGGCAGCTCGGCATCCAGGTTGAAGAAACGGAGAAAGGGTAGTTCGCATAGTGTGGGACAAGGTTCGGAAGTATTTTCTACAGGGTCGGTGCTGTTACAGGCTCTGGTATCCCAACAACCTTTCAAACGTGGACAGCATCGCCTGCCATCGTCGGAGATCTCGTCAGACGATGATCCTCATATTGGTCAGGTTACCCCTCACCACCTGATTTCACCAGAGCCGAAACGTGGAAGGGGAGTCGACGTGGATCCGCCGAGTGACGATTCGGTGATGGCACCTAGCCCATCGCGCGACATGGTCCAACGGAGGCTACAAAGGCTAGGTTCTAACTCCAATATTATCGAAGTGAAGGCATTTTTTGTATAGTGTATAATAATAGTGTTCGTACAATATCAGTAGCTTTGTACATGTGTAAAAGATGGCTAGAATGATACAGTGAATAAATGTACAAGTATTCGTGATTATGCCTGAGATCTGAGAGCTGAAAACGTGGAGGAACTCGTAGCTGTCGCTATGCTGCATGCTTGCGATTGTAAGACTCTCCAGTTGTTTCCCTCGTAACTTGAAGGTTTTGTAGTGCAATTCCTTGGCGTTCCTAGGTATGAAAGTGTCCATGTTCAGCTGGGCCCAGTCATGGCGGGGCACTTGAACTTACGTCAATAATAATAGAAGTCCTAACCCTGGAGCTGACATGGTTGGCAGTGTCTCGGAAAAGCCGTGTGTCGACCTGAAGGGTGCTGACGGTATCTCGTCCACGTACCAAATAACTTCGATTATTCAAACTAGCATGAGTGTTAGCGTGATGTCAAGTGATATAAATACGAGCTTACGTGGCCAACATGGATAGAAAGAGCACTGCGCCGGTGAATTATATTGGATCAGAGTTGATCTGAAGCAGAAGAGAGTAATACATACGTCGAGGATTGATACTCAACAGAGCCCACCAAACATCTTAAACATCATTCAAAATGATTACCTGGCTGGTCTGGAACTTCAAGTGCTTACTGTTTCTTGTACTGGTAGTCAGGAACTGCGAACAACATCAGCAGCTGTACATAGCTAGATCGAGCACAAGACTAACCAAAATTGCAGCCAGAACGGCAAGGATACTATGGATAGGTGTGTCACAACGCGAACGAAAAATCGTATGACATATCTTCGAACCTATTAAGAGCTCCGGTGGCTAGATCGTACTACAGTTGATCTGTGATTGGCAATGGATTTGGCTTTTGACATACCTATGAACCAAGCACATAATTCATCGACAAGTTTGGCTGTCCTTATTGCATATGTGTGTAGCAATTGAAGATACAGAAAGGGAATCATACTTACCGCTTGAACCCAGACCGATATCTTCGTAGGTTGACCCATAAATTTAATGTTACTAGAACATCCACCGCGGCGCCTGAATAACGAGCGGTGAGGATGACCGTGGGTCACAAAGGAACAGGTTGTTTCTTACCACTCAGCCAACAGATAGAAAGTAATGTTTTGCACATGGGGATAACAGCGGCAACTGGAATCATCTGGAACTGGTAGTGGACAGGGATGATCCCAGATACGAATCGCAGTACAACAAGTATCGTGATGAGAATTGGCATGGGCTTTGATTTTGTGAATATCCACGCTCTGTAAGCTGAATATCCCTTGAATGAAGATGAGGGTTCACTCTGAACAAGTGATAGGAACTACTTACTTGAATGACGAGGGATATGATCATGGAAAATAACAACATAAGGCCATCACTTATGGCCAAGCTTGTCACCGATGCAGTCATCGTATCGAGAGAGCCAAATCTTCTGACAGTACAGATATATCTGACACTGAAGAAGGCCGCTTCGTGAAGAACAGAAATGAACCTGCCAAAAGAGCGCTTAGATGTTCGCGTAGCTCAAATCCAGCTTCCGAGTCTACCATATAAAACCAACCTAGTGATAACATTCATTTATGTTTGATATCAGTAGGCTGGAAATTTGGCATACCAAAAATTTCAAGGCGAAAGTGTCTCCTTTGTTATGACGGAAATACGTAAAGGTCTAGAGGAGGACGTGGGTAGTTGCATAAAGTGTAGGGAGATGTATAACCACCTGTATTGTTGCTACACCCAGAAAAAATATGGAGACGCCAACGGTGAGGGGCGCCACGAAACTTTTTATTTGTGCGGTCGAAGGGTCCATCGAACCTGAGTGATGACTTGATCTCCCTCCGTTCCCAGGAAAAGTCTTTATATTGTTTTTTAGACGCCGGAGAACACCATGGTATACGACAATTTGTGATATAACCGACGCAGCTCGTGGTCCACGGAGCATTGTACATCTGGGGTATCAAGAAAGATTTAGCAAAGATTTGCTCACACGGTTGGACACGACATCTTCAACTCAGGGTCAGTTGTTGATGGATCCCGGCGGCTCGCCACCTGGCACCAACACAGTAGTGATGGTAGGTAGGTAAACTTTATAATGGTTCTCAATTTGAGTCTATATTGAGAATATCATGATCAGGAAGAAGCTGGAAATGTCCTTGAGCTTCACATCCTTTCAAATCTGTAATTATTATAGCATTTGGAGCTTGGAAAACACGGGCAAAGCTCACTATCACTATCAAGGTGTACATGTGCCATTGGCCGTGAGACCGTGCATCGGCTGCATGACCATTGCGCTGTCAAAATCGCACACCTGAAGTTGGGGGAAAGTTGAGCCGAGAAGATGACTTGAGAAGTGGTAGGGAAGAAAGATGTTCGTTGTGGAATAAGTTGTGTTTTAACAGGTGTTAGCGGGTACTACCTTACAGTACCAGGATGATAGAGGATGATTCGGATCCGGAACCATGACTGGAACCATATAGAACCATATTGTACGGAGGTCATTAGATGTCTATGGAGACGTTCACAGCATTTTTGTATGACGTTCGTTGGATGTTGGTTGAAGAAGCAAATCCACAACAAATTATTAAGGAGATAGGTATCACAAGCTAAGCGAATCGCCGAATTCAGCCGAATTCATATCAGTCCTTTTCGCGTTAGATCTGCGGTATGATGTGGCGAACAAGAGACGAACAGCGAATGTTGTTTCTTTTGGAGTACTTACGTCTATCGTTGACACTGATGACTCTAGTTCGGGTTTGGCTCAACCCTAAAGGCGGCCAGAATCGCGGCCAGATCCTCGAATCGCTCCTTTCCGTACTACAGCGTACTACCTCTTGAATTTTTTTTCATCAGTTAGTATGTAGCACATGCATGGAACGAAATCTCGGGAGTCGTCAACCGACTCAGCGAACATGTTGTACATACAAGACGTAGATTGATGAAATATAGATGTCCAAGCCAAGATCTCTCCCATGTACCGTTATTCACAAGCTATCTCCCACTTTGCCTAAGAGCGACTGAGTGTACGAATGAGGCCCACTTTTTTAGTATCTAGATAGTTGCAACATGGAATACTAGTTAATGTACAACAGAGAGTCTATAGTATATCGTGGACACGAAAGACGTGTCTTTTTGTTAGTTTTTACTACACAGCCTTAATTAGACCCCAAAGCTTGCAGAGACTGTAACTCTAGGTCTGCCAGGTCAGTAGGCACAGTCAGGATGCGCAATGTATTGGTGTGGCCGAGGCCACCCTTCCAGCCTTGGACTGCAATGATTGTAGAGCCTGGAGTAATGACCCCCAGTTTGAGGGCACTACGCAAACCAAACCGGATGCGGTTATCGACCTATGATCATAGTGTTTGTTAGAGATGCGTTGCCGGCCCGCCTTTTTTCACTCACATCGGTTTGCCACTGGTGCTCTTGGATACCCCTGGGCTCAGGGTACCAGAATGGATAGCATCCGCGGTGCAGGTGAATCTGACGCGCGGTTTGCTCGTTACGGGTAACTAAATGGTCACATCCCCGTAAGTCAGGGAAGTATGGACATCTCTTCACGACTTACCAGTCAAGATAGGAACTCTGGGCCGATACTTGGAAATGAGACGTGCAGTGTTGCCACTGGTCGAAAGAACCAAGATAGCGCTTGCGTTTTGTTCTGACGCCGCCGCGACAGCTGCAATGGCAACGGTTTCGGAGGTCTCTGTTGGGCGAGTCTGGATAGCTCGGAGGTTATCGTACAAGGGGGGATAACAGATGGCGGCTTCAGCGAGTAGACAAGTCTCTGCCATCATCAGGACTGCCAGAGTATCAGCAATATTTCTTAACTAGGTAGTACAACATACCAGATTGAATGGGATACAGGCCCTTGGCAGTTTCTCCAGACAACATGACACAGTCAGAACCGTCCAAGACAGCATTTGCGACATCGCTGACTTCAGCACGAGTAGGGCGAGGGTTGTACTGGAGCAAAAGTGAGAACAAGAACCACATAGAAGGGGAAAGGTATCACCGTCATCGACTGAAATACAGATCAAATTTTAGTACTTTGTCGAAGGTGCGAAGTGGCATGGCCGTACCTCGAGCATTTGGGTAGCAACGATGACAGGCTTTCCAGCAATATTACACTTTGCAATCATCATCTTCTGGGCCAAAAAGACTTGGGAAGCAGGAATCTCGATTCCCAAATCACCTCGTGCGACCATGACTCCGTCGGTCTCCCTCAAGATTTCATCGAAATTCTCGACACCCTGTTCATTCTCAATCTTAGAAATGATCTTGATATTCGCCCCATCAGGGCCAAGAACTGTACGAATATCTTTGACGTCCTGAGCGCGGCGGATAAAGGATGCGAAGATCATGTCGACACCGTTGTGGACACCAAACTGCAGGTCCTTCTTGTCCTTCTCCGAGAGTGCGGGAAGGTCTACGGCCGTCTTGGGAAGGTTGACGCCCTTACGAGAGGAGATGTTCCCGCTGTTCAAGGTACGGACGCGGACATTGGTGCCATCAATAGAGAGTACGAGCAGCGATAGGATACCTAAAAGTATATCAATTAGCGGACTGGCATAAGAAGACAAAACACCGGCTAACCGTCGTCGACGTAGATAAGTTTACCAGGCGCAGTGACCTTGGGCAGATTTTGCTGTAGAAAGAGGAAGGCAAAGTTCAGTTGACAAAGTTGTACAACATCATCAAGAAAACACAAACGTAGTCTACCCAGACGACCTGGGCGTCGCAAATTTCGCTGTACTTGAGGTCCGTAGAGATGATAAATTCATGCCCAGCATTGACGGGCCACTGTATCCACCGTATTATCAGGAAATGTTCGATAACCTGACGGCCAAACTTACATCAACTCCATCTCTTGTCACGCCAGTGCGAATCTCGGGTCCTTTCTATAAGTCATAGCTGTCAAGACGTGCAATGACGTGACGTAATCATCGATAACAAACCGTATCGAGGGCAATTGCGACTGGGCGGCCGTTGGGGTCGGCTGAAGGGAAGACTGATTGATATGATCGGGCGTCGAGGAGAGAACTTGATCGCACCTGCAACCATTTTCCTCGTGTTATCGATGACGCTTTGGTGATACTCGTATGAACCATGCGAGAAATTCATACGGACTGAAAGGGATGTCAAGTGAGAAAAGAAAGTAGTGGTAGGCCAGCGGGCGATGGATACTTGCCGACATTGACACCCGCAAGACGCAATTCTGCGAGTTTCTCAACGGTGTTAACCTTGGGCCCTGTTGCGATGTCTCCGGTGAGATTGGTTCAACGTTTCGCCAGAATGAAAAAGGCATACCGATGGTAGCGATGATGGAAGTCTACAGTGGACCTGTTAGAGATATGAAGGTATTATGGCAAAGAACAGACTTTGCGCAAGAACTTGGTCTGCTCATTTGGCACTGGTGCATCTGCAGTGCTCAGAGTGGAGTTCCACTCGAGTTGGGAACGGATGCCTGCGTCGTTGGGATACATGTTCGTGGTGTGAGGAAGAAAGTTTGCTATCTATTTTGTATCTATTGAAGAATATAGTTATCGATGAAACCATTCACTGATCGGTTGTTGTCGGCTATAGCCGATAATTAGCCGAGGCCCGACAATGGTTTTAGTGCGGCGGACTTGCTGGACCCTGTCTGTTCCACTGCCAGTTTGGGACCAAGGCAGGTCAAAAACTCATCACTCACGGTTTAGATCTGTTCAAGTCCAATTACGAGTCCAATTCAACTAGTATCGCCAATTGAACTGACGAGCTTGATAGTTGCCGAACTTTCCCCCTTCATCACAGCCTCGTTTCAAATCCTCGACTGATAATTCAAATTCTACATGATTCCTCAAGTTCATCATTCTTCGAATTCGAGGATGATTGATGTCAATGACCTGCTGCCTTCGAGCTCAGCTAATAACGGAGGAACTCTATACCACAGTCATGGTTATTCTTTCAACGGCCCGAAACACCTCTCTGGACGCATCTTGAGTAGATAGACCATCAACCAACTCTAACTGGAAGTCTCACTTTGTCGGATACTCTGTTCTTCCTGGTGTCCCGGTGGGAACCTCACTGGCACCGAGATTTTGCAGCTCAATGAATTGTTGGCTTCCTACTCTCATGCTTTAGGATCTTTCACTTCTATTACATCAGGTGTCCTGTATCAATTATAGGCCCCTCAGCAACGAGACGAACGACGGCGAATCTGCGGGGTTCCATGTCAAGATCGACGAGTGGGAAGGAAGATATATTTATTTTGTGGTCCCTATAAGATCAGGCCGTATCGACTCTCTTTCATGTGGTCTTCACCTGCGCAACCTCTTCGAGAAACAAACTGAATTCCCCATCAACTATTATGCACTTCGTACCTTTTGTGCTTGTATTGTTCCCAGTTCTAGTGCATTCCCTTAGTGAGTTTTCAGTTATACCAAAGGAGGAACTCGAATCAACTAACACACTATATCTCACAGGCGTTCCTATATTCAAAGCAGAAGCATGCCCACCACTTCCAACCGGCTCCCAGCCCTCCAACACAGTTCTTCCTGATCCCTTCACATTCGCAGATGGCTCGAGCGTGACAACCATGGATGACTGGACATGCCGCCGAGCGGAAATCAACTCACTTTTCCAGCTTGACGAGCTCGGTACAAAACCGCCACGCCCTTCGACATTCACAGCATCTTTCTCTGGCAGCAGTCTTTCCATAACATGTGCCGAAGCTGGGAAATCAATCAACTTCATTCCAACCATTTCCTTTCCTACTTCTGGGACAGCTCCCTTCCCTGCTATCATAGCCTTTGACGGGCTCAGTTTTCCGCGCCCAACAGGAGTTGCTCTCATCACTTTCAACGTCGATGACATGGCTGCCCAGGTCAACACGGCCAGTCGTGGTAAAGGCAAGTTCTACACCCTCTATGGGACCAATGCAACCGCAAGCGCTATGATGGCGTGGGCGTGGGGTGTGAGCCGCATCATTGACGCCCTCGAGATGACACCGAGTGCACGCATTGATACGACACGCATCGGAGTCACAGGCTGCTCCCGTAACGGCAAGGGAGCGCTGGTTGCCGGTGCTTTCGATGACCGTGTTGCGTTGACCATTCCGCAGGAGTCTGGGTCGGGAGGGACGGACTGCTGGCGCCTCTCAGACGCCCTGCAGGCGAAGGGACTAGTCACACAGACTGCGTCAGAGATCGTGCAGGAGAATGTGTGGTTTTCTCGATCGTTTGAGGCTTTTGCCAGCACGTCGGTAAATGGCCTGCCAGTCGACCACCATATGTTGGCGGGATTGATTGCTCCTCGAGGGCTGTTTGTTATTGATAATGTTGGAATTGACTGGTTGGGCGCGGAGAGCTCATTTGGGTGTATGAAGTCAGCGCGGAGGGTTTGGCAGGCTCTTGGGGCTACGGACAGGATGGGCTTTTCGCAAGCTGCAAGCCATGCGCACTGCTCCTTCCCTTCGACCCAGCAGGCGGTGTTGACCGCGTTTATCAACAGGTTCCTGCTGGGAATACAGGCGAACACGTCGATTACGGAGAGTGCGGGTAACTACATCTTTGACACCCCTGGTGTATGGGATCCCTGGAGTGTTCCACAGTTATCTTGAAGGATCGAGGAGACAAACCTTCGCTGTAATAGTTCATATACATTGTCCAGTGTACATTTGGTATAACAGTTTTAGCCATGCGCTGTGTATTTGCAGTGCTGCCAAATCATCATCAGGTGGCAGGCTTGACGAGAGTATATAAATTCCACCACGACAGGTGTCAAGGTTCAATTTCGTACGTATCACTGGGTCCCAGTTCTTGCCTCTCCATCAACTCCCGGATGAATCGTTAGGAGAATCGTCGTTTGCGGGTGCACTTGCGGCAATGCCAATTTCGATAAGATTAGATCCCATTAACACGTGGCCGGAAGTTCTATAACCGGCTCAGGATAAAAGTAAGAAGCTTAAGATAACTGGCTGGCTAAACTTCGCAATAGTTCAATGCTCCGGTTAGGCTCATCGATTGCTCGTCGTCCCCTCTCTAGTTCTCCAGTACTGGCCTCCATGGCAAAGAAAAACCATACATATACAGCGGATCCTAATGCCCCACCTATGCTTCGATACCAGGCCTCTCTGCCATCACTACCTATACCAACACTCTCTTCGACAATTGCCAAGTATATTGAAACAGTTCAACCACTACTTACTCCTGCACAGTATGCACGCACTAAAACTACTGCAGAAGCTTTTCTTGCCTCACCCTTTGCGGCTACCTTGCAAGAACGGTTGGAGGAACGGGCTGCACAAGTCGGTGACAATTGGTTGAGCGAGTGGTGGAATGACGCGGCATACATGGGCTATCGGGATCCCGTGGTTGTCTTTGTGAGCTACTTCTTCGTGCATATTGCGGACCGAGCCCGTTGTAGTGGGCCTAGTGCGGCTGCCCAGCTCATCAAGGCAATGCTCCCGTTCCGGCATATGGTGGAGACAGGCTCACTCGAGCCGGAGAAAGTTCGCGGAAGCCCGCTCTGTATGGACTCGTACAAGTGGCTCTTCCATGCATCTCGGTACCCCACTATCCCCTCTGACACAGCCGCCAAGTTCTCTGCGGCGGAAAACAATCATATCGTCGTCCTTAGAAAGAATCGCTTCTTTGTAGTGCCCTTAGCGCACCCTACCACTGGCGCGGAGCTGTCGGCGGCAGAGTTAGAAGTACAGTTTACTCGTATTACGGAATTAGCAACGGAACTAGGCACGCCGATCGGTGCCCTCACATCAGCTAACCGGGATGATTGGGCTGATTCACGAGAGTCTTTGCTGACGCTTCCCGGGAATGCCGAAAATGCACGACTAATAGAAAGTGCTATGATTGTTGTGTGTCTCGATGACACCGCACCGGTGACCCGGGAGGAGGCAAGTTGGGAGACATGGGTGGGCAATGGGCGGAATCGATGGTACGACAAGCATCAACGTAGGTCGCCTGATCCATCCCTCATAGCTATATTCTAACAGGGGTAATAGTCATTGTTTACGAGAATGGTCGGTCTGGGTTTCTCGGCGAGCATTCGTGCATGGACGGCACCCCCACGTTGCGTATGAACGAATTCGTACTTGCTACTCTTGCCCATGGCAAGGCCGACCTTGGAGAGCCTAAGAGTTCAAGCACGGGCAAAAGCCTTCCACACCCAACAGAGCTTGTATTTTCAACAAGCAACGATGTCAGCTCACTAGTGCAGAAGGCAGAGGAGCAGTTCGACAAACTTGTTGAGCAGCACGATCTTCACGTAAATCACCTATTTTGATGCTTGCATTTAATCCTGAGGTTTAAAATCTCAACAGGTGCAACACTACGAAGGATATGGCAAAGCGTTCATCAAGACCCACGGCGTGTCACCAGATGCGTGGGCACAGCTTACGAAACAACTTGCCTTTTGGAAGATGTTCAGACGCCCCGGTGTGACGTATGAATCTGCACAGACCCGGAAATTTAAGAAAGGGCGCACAGAGGTCATCCGCAGTGTCAGTAACGAGACTCGTGCATTCGTTGAGGGTATGGTAAAGGGTGGTGATCCACTGCACCTGAGGACGCTATTAAAAAGGGCGGCAGAGAGACATATGCAATATTCTGCCTGGGCTGCAGATGCACAGGGCGTTGATCGTCATTTGTTTGGGCTAAAGAGGCTGGTGAAGACTGAGGAGGGCGAGGAGGTACCAAACTTGTATAAGGATGATGCCTTTTCGCGGTCAAGTCATTGGGAGTTAAGTACAAGTCAGCTTAGTAGCCCATACTTTGATGGCTGGGGCTACGGAGAGGGTGAGTGTCCATCAACATTATCTTGTCCTGACAGTCTTCCCCCAGTAATTAATCACTAATACCTCTATTTCAACAGTCGTACCCGACGGATATGGCCTCTCTTACTCTATTGGCGACAACTACATACGCTGGACTATCACGAGTCTCAAGCGCCGTACAGAAGTACTCAAACACTACCTTGCGGAGGCCGCGACGGAAATTCGTGATATGATGGAAGCTGCGAAGAAGGCAGAGTCGCATGCCGGGAAAGCGAAGCTGTGATATACTACTAGAGCCGTTTACCTTGGACTTTCCGTGGCTGGATGCGCTGGATGGAACAGTGACTTGATAAACGCGTCGGGTTGACACTTCAAATAACCTGGAGCTTAGAATGCTAGATGAGGCTGTTATAACACATTTAGAGTTTGAGATTACACAGGTTTTGAGGCGTATCTAATTATTTCTTATTTCTTGTGGAAAGGTCCAAGGCAACCCTTTATGCTAGATATGCAGTTACGCGTCGCCTTTCAAAAACTGAAGGAAGGTGCGTTGAATGTATAACTCACGTGATCGTTCAGCGATAATCGATTTTGAATCCCACACAAGTGACCAGAAAGTTCCACCCCCTCAACCTCCCTGTCCTTCCTCACGCCGATTTACAGTGTTGACATGCTGATCAGGGGCACATTTATTACCCTTCCAGATTTAGGAGAATTGCAGATACTGACGGACCATCTGCTTGGTCAGTCATGCTACTTTACATCTCAACCCAAAATCTATGTTCGCTGGCTTTCACTTCACTACTTACATACAGACGTTTTATTAACCACGTTTAGCTGTCGATAATACCGGTCATATCACCCATTTTTCTACTGCTTCCTCTCCACAGTCAAATGCACTGCTTGGTGCCACTTCCAGTGCATCTCTAGTTCAGATACCCCAAGGAAGCTTCATTTTACCCGCTTTCTGCGATCTCCATTTGCATGCGCCTCAATTCCTATACCAGGGAACAGGACTTCATCTCCCGTTAATGCAATGGCTCGATGAATATGCTTTTAAAGCTGAGGAAAGACTTGATGCAGACACTGTGTTGGCACGGAAGGTCTACACACGTCTTGCTCAGAGGCTGGTAGAGAACGGCACTGGAACCGTGTTGCTTTTCGGTACGATCAAAGAAGAAACAAAGTAGGTGTTGGCATTTTATCCATCCACGAAGTACTGATATCAATTGGCAATTCTACAACACAGTTTGATCCTCGCGGATGTCATGCAGAACACAGGAATCAGGGCATATGTTGGGAAGCTTTCGATGGATATATCGTCCCGACCAAGCTATGTCGAACCTTCGCCAGAGGCGGCCCTTTCTTCTGCCCGATCGTTTGTCTCGAGGTGCAAAGAAACCACTGCTAACTTGCCGCCCCATCGGCGGCTTGTGGAACCCGTTCTCACACCGCGATTTGTGCCCACATGTTCTGACCAACTTCTTGGTGGCTTGGGACAACTTGCTCACGAAGATTCATTGTTTATCCAAAGCCATATGGCGGAGGCACACGATCAGATCGAGTCTGTGCGCCGCGAGCGAGGCGCGGAGGACATCGACATCTTTGATCGTGTATGTATTACTATTACTGTTACTACGACTCCTTCCATAATATCGGCTGATGATATCCAACGATGTATAGTACAATCTGTTAACACCGAAGACAATCCAGGCACACTGTACCTTCCTTGATTTAATTGACCTTCAGCGCGTGGCGGCTCGTGGATCGGCTGTGGCTCACTGTCCCCTTTCAAACGCGTACTTTTCCGCCGCACCATTTCCTCTACGTGAGGCGCTCAATGCAGGCGTCCGCGTCGGGCTGGGCACGGATGTTGCCGGGGGGTATAGTCTGGACATGATGAGTGCGATGCGCCAAGCCGTGGCCGTGTCTCGAATGCGGGAAGGCGCTCGACGATTGCAAAGTGAGGGGAATTCCGAGAAAGTTGGGAGCGTAGCCATAGATTGGATTGAGACACTATATCTAGCAACTATAGGTGGCCTGGAGGCCCTGGGCTTGGGCAGCGGTATTGGGACGTTCCAGGTTGGGGCAATCTTTGATGCCCAACAAAGTTGGTGATCTCTGTTGTTACCGTCCTCATACCTGTGTTAACTGTGGTGTTTTACTCAGTTCGAGTCTTCGACCTTGGCAATGGTCTGGGGGTGGGCGATCTTGATTTTTTCGATCTTGGGACCGAAGACTCGGGTATAAGCATGGAAATGATTGAGAAGTGGTGGTGCCTTGGAAATAAAGGTAACCGTGTTAAGATGTGGGTGCATGGAAATCCTGTGGGCCCTGAAGACGGTTAGAGGTATGTAACAATCTTGTGGAAATGTATATTGCAGATATCAGACCCCGCTGACTCGGGCTGCCAACTTGGAGACTTTGTTTTCCCCTTGTATGCTATCGTCACTCCCTGCATCCGCTCTTTCTAGCTTGGTAACATATTGAGATAATCCATCAATTCATTTCACACACCATGCAAGCTATTAGGTTGCTGCCAAATTCGGAGATATCGTTTGGGATCTTAAACTTCAACAATGACGGGATTCTACCATGATCAACACCGCTTCCCAGCTGCCTCCTACATTTTGATTTCTCGCTCGACAGCATCTTACGGGATGGAGGAATGATTGATGATATCTGTTCGGGGGCCGCTAGCGGCTTAGGCTTCTTTTGATTCGGGAAGGATAGATGCTGCTAGGGACTCCAACCAGCCTTTCCTGAGCGCTCGGCACAAGCATCCATGATCATTCGTTGTTCGCCGAGCACAGTGTTGGGCGCCGCGAGCAAACAGAGCCACGACATCAAGTGTTTTGTATATTACTTGGGTTTTTTTTGAAATCCCCCACTTAGTGTCTGGTGTCCCCAAATCTCTGATCAGCAGCAGTGTTCAAATATGAATATCGACTACAATTATGTGCTTGGTCCGCTGCAAATAGGATACTCCGTGGCCTTCTTCATGTTCGGCCTGACTTCAATTCAAGTATGCCTAGACCACGGGTCCCATACTCCCTGTTGCTATAAACTGCCTGACCATTCCCTCCAGATATTTCTGTACTATCAGAACTTCGGCAAAGATCCACTTGTCATGCGAATACTGGTATCTAGATATCCTCGTTATCCATCAATAATTGTGTTATTCACGGAAGTGGAAAATCTATCTGCTTGGACAGGTTGCTGCTCTTTGGTACGTACGGCTGTACGGCATGGATCACTCCATACCTCTCTTCGCCGTTGGAAATACCGCTCATTGTTTTTTTGTTTATCACCCGTGACTTAGGTTTATTGAACTGGCTCACCAAATTTGTGCCGCGGACATGTTGGACTTCTTTACCATCAAGCACTACGGGGTCCCTAACTTCATCTACGAGTTTCCGCTTCCACACAGCGTCAGTGCCTTCGCGTTCTTTACGGGCTTATGTCCTCTTATTGTCATGGTCAGTGTCCCCTTATCAACTTCATCCCCTGCTAGGATTTACGTACCTCCAGTCATTCTTCAACTACCGTTTGTGGGTTGCGCGGAGCCATCGCTTACTTATAGCCGTGCTTGTGGTCCTATCGGCTGTAAGATTTGGCTTCTATGTGGCGCTAACCATTATATCAGCCCAGACGACATCTCTTTTTGAGGTGGTTGAGAAGTGCAAGTGGGTTCTCATCGTTAGTTGTACTGTCGGTACGTATCAGTTGGTGGTCACGCCTGATCACGCCCTAAATCCTTCTGCGTATCTACTTCTGAAATGGAAGGCGCTGTGCAAGACATCATTATGACTTTATCACTTAGTTGGGATTGGTATTCGCAGCGTCAGAGTGACTTCTACCGGTGAGGACATCCTTGTCACGCGGCGCAATGGCATGTTCATATTAGCTCCACCTGTTGAAGGAGTCTGATTAAAACAGATCTTCTTATAATTTGGTGTGCTGGTGAGAGGGCTTAGTATTGGCCACGTTTTTTTTTGGCCTCACATTAATACTGGTGGGAAGGAACCGGGATACTCAGCAGGTAAGTACACCTAAATGTGGCATGAACTGCTACATAAACGTGTTTCTCACACATTGTTTCAGTATCACGGAAACGGCGCTGCTCATATGTGCAAGTTTAAAGAGTTTCTTAAGCAATTGATTGAACTCGTCAACTCATTTTTATTATTCAACGCAGTTTGCCCTCATGGCTGAAAAAAATCGTGTGTTGTTGCTCTCAATTATCGTTATATCCATTATTAACAATCGTGGTCTAACGTGATCAGTTATCTGGCTTGCCTTTAGCCTCCCGTTGCCCATGTGTAAGCCGAACCCTACCCTCTTCATCATGGCATGCTGATCAAATGTTGATGTCGTATACCTACCTAGTCTTTGTCAATTCGTTGCTTGTTTCGTACGCTTTTCATTCTTCAACAAAAATCTCGAATAACGTACCTTGCACCCGACAGACTTAATGCTAGAAGTGCCAACCAGGACGTGCGGCTACACTCAACGCATCATTGTATTCAAATGGGATCTCAGTTCCACACCGCCCTCAAACGAATCCGATAAAGTCAAACTTCCTTTGTGGCTTCTTCGCACTTTCGTCTGCTAATGTTGGCCTATACAGACTGGGCTAGGCGGTATAGAAATCGGCATAAAAATGGAAAGTCAAGTTACTTCGGGGGGCACAATGGAAACCGCAAAGCCTTTGTCACATGAGGTGGGAGGGGGATAGGTTTCGAGTTTCGAACCTTGAACATGGCTTCGACTCAGGGGATGTCTGTCGAAGAGACTGGAAGTGGTATATCCTGGCGTATTAGGTTCAATCTTTGGAGCATTCGTGTTTATATGAAACGGGCCACCCGCCTTCCAATTCTTTAACCTTTTTTAAGCATGGCTTCTTTCAATGATCTGCCATTCTTCCGCTTCGCGCGTCTATCTAAACGCCAGTGTTACATGTATGTTATAACTTCCACCCTCGCCTCGACAACTATGGGCACATAACATGATAATTGACTCGGATGGGGGTGAGCGCTAGCAATGTGTTGGTTTTTGAACTTGTTTATGTTGTCTTTCGACAACTCTCATCTTTCGTTGATCAAATGATTCCTTTAGGCGCTGGGATAAAGTTTATTCTCACGGGCCTTGTTCTTTTGTACACATGAACCTACCATCATGATTATTATTACAACCAGTAGTCGTTGTACTGCTCTGACCACTTTCTCCTCGCTCCCATGTCCAAATCCCCAGTTTCTCTTGCGACACATATCAGCCGAAATCGTTCAGTACCTGATAATGCCCGCGGCCAACCATGGTTTGAAGACGGAAATATTCTACTTGTTGCGGATCGCGCCGCATTCAAGTCTTACCGTGGCCTCTTGACGGCCAAGGTAACATATTTTGAAACAGTCATAGGTGACATGAACGATGGCTCTGTAGATGTTGTTGAAGATTGCCCAGTACTTCCATTGGAAGATGCGGCGTATGATCTTGGTTGCTTTTTGCAGGCATTGCACGAAGACACCGGGGCGTAGTGAGTGATTATACCCTGTCGCTGGGTCTAAGCTCATTGACGATTGGTACAAGTTTCCCGCTACGGTCTTTAACCAATTTCAATACACTCGCAGGAGTTCTTAAGCTCGCCACGAAGTATGGCGCGGGTGCACTACGAGCAAACGCGATAGCTACCTTGGAACAGCGCTATCCCTCGACGCTAAGCAACTGGGATCGCGTTCGTGGTGATGCTCATGAGACCTTTCCATGGGAGTGTGATCGTGTCAAAATCATCAACTTGGCGCGTGAAGTGGAAGCGTTCTCGATCCTACCGGCCGCCATGGCCATGTTGACTAACGATTCCTCTGCCGGAGAGGTATTCGGGGTTATTCTCCATCCATACACGCCACATCAAATTCTTCCTCATGAACGTTTGAACCAATTCGACGAGCGCGGGTTCGCACTTATGAAAGAGTTTAACCATGTCTCTATTGTCCAAATGCTCAAATCTATACGGGATGTTGGAGATGATTGTACACGGCCACCAGAGGCGGCGTCACTGCCCGTAGGGCGTGCGCCAGTAGGCGCAAGGTCACTCCGACCTCGGGCAAGCCAATGCAAGGAAACTTTCAAGCATATCGCAGCGAACTTGTTGGAGTTGTTGGTTCTCGAAAATCCTGTTGGCTATGCCGATTTTGTGGGTTCCGTGGATAGAGTGACGCAGGACAAGACTAAGGTGTGCAGGGTATGCTGGAAGACGTTCAAGGAGGGCTATATGGAGAAAAGGCAACAGTGGTGGGATGAACTACCGAGAGTTCTTGGATTTTCAAGTTGGGGCGACGACCGATTACAGCCTGTGGAACTGTGAAACTATGATGTAGAGTATATTTTGGCAGCCTCGCTTTCTTCGTTTTGCAAGTGAGTGTTCGGGTGACCAAGTTTTTTTTTGCTTTATCTAATATTTATTCATTTAAAACCAGGCTTTGAGGTCCGTGTTTTGAGCTTTGAAGTATAACTTCTGGAGCCATAGACGACTGTTGGGGCCCGTTTGCGCCTCTTTCTTGGTAACTTCTTGGCAAACGTTCGTATAGAGTGACCTGAGAACTCAGACTCCCAGGCAAGCCTGGTTGAACCGCGAGGGACATAGCATGGCTACATAGACCCGGTCCCTACCGCCTTACGATTCCCAATACTTTCGCTCTAGGAAAATGCGGTCGTTGTCAAAGATGGTGAATGCAGCTTAATCAATGTCGACCTAAATATCGGGATGATGGTTTTAAATTTGCGGTATAGAAGTGGTATTTTTGTCTTATTCAATAAATTTGTTAGCGAATCGAGTAAATGAAACAAGCGAATATGACGACGAAACAGTGTCAGGAAGCCTAGATCAAATTGTGAAGTGGACTCCAGAAACTCGATCCCATCTGCCACTTTCTCAAGAGCCGATGAAATTGTCTTCTTCTCAGTGCGCTCCAGGTTAGGGCCTCTAGCTGTACGCACCCTCACCCGATTGATGATCTACCTCTTTTTCCTCGTCTGTTCGGAATATACTTCACGCTGTTACGTTTAACCATAGTGCAAGGGCTAGCATTTATATCAAATCATGAGGACGGACAATATTCAGAATGCACCAACTGGAATGATGTCACACTTAAAATCGCAGTCCAAGACTCCATTTGGCATTGGGCGAGTCACCAATGCTCACGACAGCGCTGTGGGAGACAGTTGTCTGTAGATACGAGCTGAATCGCTCATTATCACCATAGTGTACGAATTGACTTATACGATAGAGAGCGGATGATTAGGATGCCGTCCAGCGTTGTGAGGGGAGAAACGTAGGGTTGCGGAGTCACTGGAGTTTACGTCAGGTGACATTCTTAAGACGACGGTCACAGATCCCGTGATGAAGTCACATCACATACTGTTCATCCTGTGTCCAGTGCCAGATTAATATCTGAGTATGTCCACGGTACAACCCCAAACCCCTCGCCGCTCTGGCCGCCATCTACCCTTAGCTACCCCCTCTACTAAATGGAAAGACCTCTATCGTGCTTGGTGCGGAGACCCGCTGTATATTCGGCCAGTAAACCTTGGCCTTGACGATGTGGACGAAGAAACGCGTCAGGAGGCAGATGAGGTTGGAGAGGAACTAGAGACCGTCTTCTACAAGTCATTCGAGATGAAGAATAGATTGTCAAGATCCAAAGTATTGACTAAAAAGAAGCAGACCGCAGGAGAATCTAGTGATATCACGACATACACTGTTGGCGACACCATCCTTGTTGAAACAGATGGAATTTCACTCGAGCACCATCCTCCCGATGTTGGGGTTATACTTTACATGTGGGAGACTAGAATAAAAGGCTCAACAGATGAGCCCGACCCTAACAGGATGCGTATCCGTGTACATTGGTTTGTACAACCTTGGAAGTTTAGAAAATCTTTTGGCGGGAAACGGGATCACACCAAAGTCCGTACGGTTCTTTTCTATGTTCTTAGCTCCACTGACTACGCAGTAGAATGAAGCATACTATACTTTGGAAGGACAGCTAGTCATTGTACCAGTGACTATAGTGGGCCCCTGCCATGTCACCAGCAGGGAACCTGCAAAGATGGTAGTAAAAAGTGCCGATGCATGGGCAGCGTCGTCTACCAAGAAACGACGTGGGGCAAGCTGGATGTACGAGGGTGAGGGTGAGGATGCTAATAAAGGAGGTCACTCGCACATATTCTTCTGTCGCTTCGCCAAGCATGCAGGGCTTTACTTCGATTTCAACTGGGAGCGGCACTACGCTACTGCCAGCGAATCAATGATCAATCCACCGGAAGGGGTCGACCTTGAGTGGGGCAGTGGGGCCATGTGGAAGTTGGATACCGTCACGCCAGCTCGTAAAAGTCCTTCAAGTCCGAAGAAACGAGTCAAACTTGATGTCGATGATGGCAGCCGGAGCGACTCGGACGGAGATGCCACCGAAGATGAGTACATTACTGAGGGCGAAGGCGAAGATGAAGACGATCTGCCGCAAGTAATGGATGAGAACAGGTCTGATGATATTGACACCGATAACGAACATGTAAGTGTTTCAGGGAACTGGTCTCAACCACCATTTAAAAAGCTATTCTTTTTGCAGGCAATGTCCGTCCCCATTGTAACAAAAACACCTTCAAAGAAACGAAAACGGGGACGGCCTACCTCACCCACAAAACAAAGTACAACTGTGGCAACGCCACGAAAGGCACGGGCGAAGACTGTGGTACACCCTACGCCTCATTCCAAAGCCTCTTTGAAAAGACGTGGTAAAGGAAAGGGGAGTTCGATGAATAACAAATTTTCAATCCAACCACAGACATTAAGCTACGCGACGCACGATCTCTCTCACTTACCAAAGGACCCTTGGCTTCGTTCTATGCATGCCTTACATGTTGGAAGCAGACCAGATGCGCTTCCTTGCCGGGATGAAGAGTTTGAGAAGGTATTACGAAGTGTGGGGGAACTGTTGGAAGAGGGCAGTGGTGGATGCGTTTGTTCGTCTTTGCTTTGGTCTTCGCATAGCAATTTTGCTGACCAGCTTATTTGTAGACATAGCAGGCACGCCAGGCACTGGTAAAACCGCCACAGTCCATGCTGTCGTCAGGCAGTTGAAGCGTATGGCTGAAAGCGGCGTCAGTCTTGGTTTCTTCACTTTGTCGGATAATCACTCAAGCTGTGTTGTTAGGAAACTAATCCCTTTACCTACGTCGAAATCAACGGTCTGAAGATTCCTGAGCCTGCTGCAGCGTACAACCTTTTGTGGGAGGACTTATCGAGGCACGATATTGAGACTGAAGGCCGTCTGCGGCTTAGCCCCAAAGAAAGCCTGAAGGCTCTCACCTCGCATTTTAGTGGCAGTGGCCGCCGCGGGCCGGAAAGTCATGCTTGGTTAGTGACAAATTGAACGACTCCTCCGACATTCATAACAACTCTGAATTCTATGATACAGCGTAGTCCTGATGGATGAACTCGATCAACTTCTGACCACGAAACAGGACGTCGTCTACAACTTTTTCAATTGGCCGACTTTGGTAGGGAGTAAGTTGATAGTTATTGCCGTGGCCAACACCATGGATCTCCCTGAGCGAGTGATGTCAGGACGTGTTCGTAGTCGACTAGGTGGGTTTCATACTTTTATACCTTGACAGTAACCAGTGTATGAATCATTCGGCTCATAGGGATGGTCCGGATAAATTTTTCGACATACTCGGCAACACAGCTTCAGCAGATCGTGAATGCACGACTCCAGACTGTAAAGGATGGCTTAGAGGAAGTAGCACAAGAGGCATTGAGCGCAGATGCGATCAAGCTAGCGGCTATGAAAGTTAGCAGCATCAGTGGGGATGCCCGACGAGTTTTGGATATTTGCAGGTACAGGAAACACTTCACTCGCCTCCCTGCTGCTGTTCAACCTTCCTCAACAACAGGCGCACTGTAGAGCTCGTGATGCCCGATCGCAAGACCGCCCGCGCTCCTGATGTGAAGGAGGTCATTCGGGTGATGCAGAACAGCCCCACAGCAGCGTATCTGCGTGAACTGAGCTTTCATGAGCGGTTAATGCTTGCCTCACTGATTAAATGTATCAAACGTGAGGGTGTTGGGGAGATTAACTGGGAAGAGGTAAATTCTCGACCTTCGACACAAGCAGACATTGAACTTTTCTTCTAGGTCAAGCACCAGCACCTCATCTACATGAGTGTTCTGACATCCGCCTCCGATCCAACGAGGAAACCGACACCAAATGAGCTTGATCTGGTGCTGGACTCATTGGTGGCATCACGGGCGATGATCATCGAGGAGGGTGTCGTGGCCTCGCGAAAGCCGGATGGGGAGAGGAAGGTCGCATTAATTCTGAACCAGAATGAGGTGGAAAGAGTATTGAGCGATGTGGGGGGTACAATGTGGAAGAATGTGTTGAGTACGTGATTGTTTTTTAGTACTGCTATCTGGGACGATATCGTGTTTGAACTCTTTGGGTTACCTTTGTATTGTATGTGTTCGAATATTACCAGCTTGTCGGAGCCAGGTAGTCCCGCTTTTGAGTTTTCCAGTGTCTGATATTCTTTATACACTCGTAGAGCATAAATATAAATTTCACTATCATCATTCCCCAACTAAACATTGGACAGAGTCCGACTCCAGTCCAACGCGACGTGTTTCCTCATGTGCTGTGACTGAACGCGACTCTGTCACGCGTTCCATTCTTACCTCCCACCATGCCTGGACCATCCAACGTGAAGAAGAAACGCAAATCTCAAGGAAAGTCAACGCCTCAGAGTCAAAGGAAGAATATAATATTCAGCTATAAGCCATGGCTCGATACGGCTTCATCTTCCTCAAGCATTGATGACGACGATAACTCTCGTCAGTCTTACTCCCCCTCTCTGAGTCGCCCATCACTACTCCTGCCTCGGTCAAGCAATGAAGCGCACACAAAAGCACCGCCCGAGGAGGGGAGAACCCATGGAACGTTTCACACTGAGCATGTAGTGATTGAGCCCAAATTAAGTGCTGCAAAAACAGGTCTCAATCCCATACCTCAAGCACCGTTTATTTACGACCCTGGAAATGGACCTCGTGTACGCGATACTCGGGCTTTTCTTGAGTCCAAATACTTTGCTCAACCTCCTGCACTCGACGTATGTCCAGCTCCACGTACGCTGGCATGAATCACCATTAACAGGCCACACCTCAGATTCCACTATGTGCCGAGTTTGCAAAAGGAGAGGTACTTCAGATGTTGATGACGGTTCTGCCAGAGGAAACTGCTCTCGTATGACTTGTTTCCTTTCGTAACTTTCAATCATGCTGACCTATACCTCTCATGTCTCAGATACTCTGGTACAACAAGAGCCGCGCCACTAGTCGTATATGTCCTGCATGTCAGAGACTGTATCGACTGGGGGATGCTCTTGCTTCCCACTTTCCTGATCTTGACTCGTCCGACGTATTGTCTGACTCGCGTCCCTCGCCGTTGCTCCCACGCGAGCAGGAACTTAGCGGGTTGTGTATGTCCTTTCACTGACACCCACATGCCCTTTTAATAACCCTTCATGACGTAGGCTCTTCCATGTGCTTCATCATATCAGCAATCAACTATCCAAATGCTATACACTCTTCATGGGGTCGTACGGAAGAGGAGATGGACGACGAAGCGTGGAACGAGCTTAATAGCCCTCCAGCAACTAATACTGGAGGTGATGTCAGCGCTGCATTGAGTATGCTGATGAAGATGACACGGCTTCATGATCTGGGCCTTGCACAGCTTTGTTTAGGCCTCGATATCGAAGACATTGAAAGACTCAACATGGACGATAATGAAGACGATCCAGAAAGCCTTGCATATAATTAACCGTATGCGTCAGCTCCATATATTAATTATTGTGAGTCGTCATCACACGTCTACAGTACTTGCAGGAGTCAATTTTATCTACTAGTACTTTGCTTTGGTGACCACATTGCGTTGTATTTTTATTATCTCACTTAACATATGTAAAGCCGCTAGAGGTATGTATATCATGTATATTGATTCGGGCGAGTCATACACTCGCTAATGCAAAAAATTCTCCTGGGTTAGTTATTTATGTGTAAAGGGTAATTTAGTCCCTTAGGTGATTTGGGAGCACAGGAGATATCATAACGGGCACAATATATTGCATTATAACCTGAGGAAAGCAGATGCGAAGGAGTTGCGGGAGAACAGTCACAGAGCACGTCATCAGTTCCCCGATGGTCTGGACGTAACGGGAATTGTCTAGAGGAGAGATGAAGTCGGACAAAAAGGCAAGTGGAACGAGCATGTTTTCTACAATTTCTAAGGAATGTTCGGAGTGGTTGATGAATATGAATGTGGTTACGTAATCGTATTTTTCTAACTTTGAACGGCCTACTGAGTACGCGTTTCTTTGTCGCGTTCTGCTACGTTCCTAGTTTTCTTTCACCTTGTACAATGACCAATACGAAAGCTGTGGTGGAGAAAGAGAAGGTCAGTGATTTATCTACTATGGGAATCAGCAATCTTTAACTAATATTCAATCTAGGGCAATGCCTCATTTAAGGCAGGAAACTATCCAGATGCCATTGGTCACTATACAGCTGCCATGCTTGCGGATGGAAAGGACTTTACTCTCCCCCTTAACCGTGCAGCCGCATATCTAAAACTAGGCAAGTACGTCTCTCCCCCATTCGGATAATTCGTTTGCGAGGATTCTCATTATAGATGCCATAGAAATGAGGATGCAGAACAAGATTGTACAACAGTGTTGAATATAAGTGCATTGAACGCGAAAGCTTTGTTCAGAAGAGGGCAATCCAGGATAGCATTGGGAAAATTGAGCGAGGCATCTTCAGGTATGTTACGTGGGTCTGGCTGGTCTGGCGGATGTGCCTAAAGGAATCTTGTTAGACTTGGAGCAGGCTTTGAGTCGAGAACCCGCCAACGATGCTATCAAAGCAGAAATATCGAAGGTTAGCGACCTAAAGAAGAAGACGGCTACGGTACGATCCCACACCATACATATATAACCCTTTGGCTTTTCGTTAAACCACATATCACCAGGTGACTAGGCCCAAAGTCGAGTTGGCCCCTCCCGTACTGGCATCTGCACCGAAAAGGCGGAGGATTCCTATTACTATCATTGATACTCCTGCTATGGCCCCAACACCCACCTTCGTTCCATCCCCACTGCCATCCACAAGTCAATCCTCAGCACTGAAGGCTTTACCAGCCTCTCCTTCAAGTGAGAACGCAGGCACTGATACTATGAAAGCCGTATCTACGCGTTCTCTCAAGATTACTCAGTCTGCATCTACCCAGCCGGCACCTACTCCGCACCCAACCATACTCCCCGTTACATCAGTTTCCACAACGCCAGAGTCCTCGAAACTACCGTCAATCCCGACATCATCCCCTGCGCCATCACTAAAAACAGAGCAACCACCCACTTTTAAAGATGCTAAACAAGCTCGTGAAAACGGAAAGTCTAGTCGAGTGGGAGGTGGGATATTTCGTGCGTCGGGTGAAAATACAGTGTTTCCGAGCAGGAACAGTTCTGTAGCTTCCCCGCCAGAACTTTCAGTGAAACCCGCATCTTCGCCGGAAGAACAGGGGGAGCCTGCGTCTATAAGTGTTGATTCTGTTGTCGACGTGTTGCGGCCAATAGCACCCGGGAAAACACCGTCAACTTTACTGGAGTTTACCAAGACCTGGGATGACTCGCCAAGTACACCAGAGCGCTGGGGACTCATTCTGGTGTGTTACGTGTCGTTTGATATTCAATTGTATTTGTTTAATTTATCTTACAGAGCATCCTTCCTGCGAGCCTTCCTAATCTGTTCAAGATCTCACTTGAACCGGCTCTCTTGATTTCGATTCTGACGATGTTCCGAGACGTTTTACTTTCATCACGAAGTTATACGGCCAAGGTGCGAGAGTATATGGACGCATTTGTGAGGGTAGAACGATTCGGGACGCTAGTGCTGTTTCTGAGTCGCACAGAGAAGGACGTAGCAAAGGATGTGTGGAAGATGCTTGGTGCGACAAGTTTGGAGAAAGCATGGAAGCCTGTTTGGGTATAGGACTGTAAAATCTGCTATTGCAGCGTAGTTTGAAACTGTATTCAATTCATGTTGAGTCTCACTGGCGATAGACAGAGGGACAAATAGTTTCCATTGTATAGGGATCTGTATATAATATCTTGTAAACTTAGGGGAAAGCAGAGTTTGTCTGAACTTTATGGGAAACTCTGATGCTAGATACCGACCTTGGCATGGATAGACCCTTATGATTGATGGTAAAGCAGTTGGTCGCGTCTTGAACCGTGGCTGGTCGTACGGGTTCAGTGGCTCCATGCACAAATACACTTTGTCATCTCGTTCGACAGCGCCACGGGCATTCCCTGGATCCGAACGTGATTCTTTGTGATTAAACTCCAATAGGATATACAACTCTGGGGAAGTTCGCAAAAGGACTTCTTAAAAGAAAGCGCTGAGCAAAGATTTGACCACTTACTATGCTCGGCAACGCCATCCCAAAAGCAGGATGATCTGGTCTATTAGGTTCTCAAAGTCGTTGACAAGCCATAGACAAGACTGTCCCATCAACGCATGCAAATTGCACCTCATACATATCGAATACGACGGATGATGTGGATAACGCGCTTGAGTCCGACGCGAAGGCGCTCAATGAATGCGTTGTATAACAGTTAAAATACGGCTGTTCGTATGTCTAAACTCCCAATACAGGACATACGCTGCAGAGGATGCCCAAACTGTGTTGGCACCTCCCTGTCCTCTAGTGTAGGCTGGCTGTCGTTGCCGTCTAAATCTGAATCTGAATTCTCGAGTGAGTGGAACACTTCTCTGGAACCTGAGGAATACAAGTCGAAATGAAACGTGGAGGTATCACTGGGCCCACAAGCGCTGAAACCGAAAGAGGATTCAGGAATAGAGAGGGGAACGGGGCATCAATTTTGGACATTGTGCCTGAATGTCTGAAATTTTTACAGTATAACTCGTAGAGCCTAATGATCAAATAGAGTGTTACTGTAGCACAAAGGGCAGGGAGCGGATAGACATCGTCAACGTTGTCAATGACATCGACTGAAATTATGTAATTACTGGTAATCACGTGGTCACTAAAGAATTTTCATACCATCATCTCAGCCGAACGGGAAAGACAAACGTCTGGTAAACCGTAAACCATGGCGAGTGAAGCATCAGGCAGTTCTCTGACCTCTGGAAACTTCGATGAGTTTAACTCTAACCTTCAAGCTAACGCATTGAAAACAACAAAGCTCTCACTTGCTCTACCAAGTGATGTCGTGTTTCACCGATCTATGGACTCAGAATTCGCGAAAGATGTGGACAATATCTCCTCAAGAGTGCTGTCCCTGACGAATCGGGTTATTGCGCTCATTGCAACTGCGGATAAATCTATGTCTCGAGCTAAGGGAAAGGCAAAGCTGGAAAGTCAAGACGATGTTATTGACAACTTTCATTCACTGGTTGTTGACTCCGTGGATCAACTTTTAGAGAGAACGGTGAGTATTATGGACTGCTGCCGTCGCTTGCTTACCTGATCCAATGCAGGACATATGCCTTGACGAGTTTTTAGGTCGCATATCAGCACCTGCAATTGCTTTTAAACCCATCTCAACCACACCAGCTAAAAAGGCACGCAGTTCAAATTTCAAATTTCGCGCAAATCTTCATTCTCTCTACAGTCGGCCCCACGCGGTCACATTGACCCCGTCATTCAGCATGCTTCCCATCTGCCTAAACCTCAGTTGTTATTCAAGCGGAAGGTCGAAAATAATGACTGGCCCTGGTATCCGTCACTGCCGCATAAATATAACGCCCAAGTACCATTAGGTTATGACTATCGTGCTTTGGACCTAACCTCTTCGGAACTAATGTTAGCATATTTCTGTTTCTGGTGATTCTTTTATATAACCCTTTTCACAGAACATTACATCCTTACCGTTATGAAATTGCCCATATTTCTTATCCAGAACGAATGTTCCGCAGTACCGTAACGGTCCCTCCCAAGGATTTTGAGGATACACCTTTCCATTGGATATCCACTGCAGAGGATTTTCGATCTATGCTTGCCAAGCTTCGGCAATCAACCGAAATTGCTGTCGACCTTGAGCACCATAGTTATCGCTCGTATGCTGGATTCCTCTGTTTAATGCAGATCAGTACACGCGAAGAAGACTGGGTTATTGATACCCTTATATTGAGGGACGAGCTAACTGAGCTCAACGAGGTTTTTACAAACCCAGAAATTGTTAAAGTTTGTGTTCTGATACAAGTATGATCTTGGCGCTGATTTTGGACTGTAGGTATTCCACGGCGCGGAAAGCGACATTGTGTGGCTGCAGCAAGATTTTAATGTATTTATTGTCAACTTGTTTGACACTTTCCATGCGTCTAAAGCGCTAGGTACCATCTTGTTCTTGGTGAGTTCGACCACGCTCATTTCGATACCTAGATTTCCCTCGGCATGGTCTTGCCAATCTTCTAGAAATGTACTGTGATTTCACTCCTGATAAAAGATACCAATTGGCCGACTGGCGCATACGGTGTGTACAAAAAAGAAATTCCATTATTTGAATTATTCTCCGATCACGTTCTCCCCAAGTCCCCTTCCCAAGGAGATGCTGGAGTATGCCCGATCCGACACCCATTTCCTACTTTATATCTACGATAACCTTCGAAACGCTCTGCTGGACCGCGCTCAATCGAGGGCACAGTCTCGTTCACACTCACACTCACCCTCTGGATCGCCCCCACCCGCGGCAAGCAACACAAGTCATGTATTGATCAAACAAGTCCTCGCACGATCGGAAGAGACGTCGTTACGCACTTATGCGAAGGAGGTGTATGATGAACAGGGAGGATCAGGAAGTAATGGGTGGGATACCCTGGCTCGGAAATGGAATAAGGGTGCTCTTCTTGCTGGTGGACCTAGTGTAGGCGTCAGTGCTCTCCATCGTGCGGTCTATCAGGCCGTGCATAAATGGCGAGAAATGGTGGCACGTGAAGATGACGAAAGTACGAGGTACGAAAAACCAGACATCACCCTTCTGCGAGACCCTGATTTTTCATTCAACGTTGACAAGATATGTACTTTCCAACCACTTCTTGTTTCAACTCGCAGAGCAACCTCCTGCCGACATGGCAGCTTTACTCGGCATATTTCACTCAGTACCCCCTATTATACGCAAACGCGCAAAAGAGCTTCTAGAGGTCATTAGAGACTGCGCAAAGCGGCACTTGAGCAACGATTCTACTTCCTCGGTACCTCTTGCCACACCCGAAGCAGTATCAACACCTGAATTCACAAACATACCAACACAATCACATGCGAAGTTGATCGAAACTTCTCTGTCAAGCTTATGGGCACGCAGTCAGTAGCCACCATTCTATGTTTAACCGGAACTAGTCTGAAACTCCGCATGCTATCCGTGCCTCTACAGCACCAAACTTGGCTAGTGCAGTGGCCTCGTCTTCATCGCTACTGTTTGGTTCTACTTTGTCTGCAGTTCGTAGAACGTCTACACCATCGTCCCAGCTCTCAACAGGAAGCAGTTCGCTGTTTGGAACCTCTGGCATATTTCCCTCTCAGCTGGTACGTCTCTGTGCTGTTTTTTTCTGCATGGGATCCACCTGGGTCTAGGGAGGCATAGCTAATACCTGAAAACATTGTAGCCCTCAAATGAAAACCCTCACCTGAATCTGCATTTCCATGATATTGTAGCTCGTATTAACAGTACGCTTGTTGTTGGACCGACGGTACCAAAGGTAGATACCGTTCTCGATCGTTGCCACACTTCATTTGAGCCCTTCATTAGGCGCCGGAACAGAGCGGTGAATCCGTGTCGGAGGAAGCGCCAGTACAATCCGCGATAACGGAAGTATCAGGGATGCAGGTCGAAATACCGTTCGTTCCCGCTTCTCAACGCAAAATAGTCCATGCCGTCGAAGACTCTATTGTTGTTGTTGGGCAAGCACGACAAAAGAAACGCAAACGGACCAAACCCGCGCCTGATGGAGCGCCACTCCCGTCGGCCGAAGGATCAAAGCCGAAAAATAAACCCCAAAACGAGGGCGATATCGGAGCTCAAGGCGAACAAGATGACCACGAGCCGTTTGATTTTACGAGCGTACCCAACATTTTAGATGAAAACCCGAATATGGAGGATGCGAAGCAGAAGAAGAGGCAGAAGAAGCAAAAGAGCGGTATAGATCTTACCTCATGCTCCTGTTCTTTTATCTGACAATTTGCCTCTTCCCCAGGTGGTAATTTCTACGGCGATTTCCCAGCTCCACCAAAAGCGCATAGTGAGCTCAAACGCGGGAACCAGTCGTACACTTTCAAGTAGTAGACTATCACTGAGGATTGGTCCATATTTCTCTGCTCATTCTGCTGCACATCCTTTTTTCGCCTGGCAAAGATCATTCATTATTCATGGAGCGGAATATCTATCATCAACAAACATGCACGATCAAACGGAATCGAGGCTATGTATATGGCGTTATTTCCGTCGAAAGTTGTCATGAACACACTCGGGCCGAAGGTATCTGTATCGCGTGCATGTGATGTACGTCAAAAAAACATACGTCGTATTTCGGAGCTTCGGAATGCCAATCTACTCTTTCATTTCGGCACCTACTGTGTGCATATGTAAACTGGGTATAAAGGTGCCCATTCGTTCGAGCATGGCTCCAAAACCTATACCGACCTGGTACTTTTCTAACGTCCCCTCTCAACGACTTTTTGATGTCTATCTCCTCCCTGTCATCTACGACTACCCTAGACCATACCCTCGTGCAGCCGACTAGGACAGCGTCCCCATGTACCCCCGTTCCTGGAGTTATTCCACTCGATATTGAGCATATGCCTGTCAATAATGATCCCAGAACTTGGTCTCCTCTTCGGAAGGTTCCTGTCTTTCTTTCCGTTATTGTACTACTCTTCAGCATCGTAACCGAAACTTTCTTACAGAATGTCAGTTTGGGACTGATATCTGCTGCCGCCATGATTGCTGGACTGGGTGGAAGCATTCAAAACCGTGAGAGGAACTCTTACACACTTGTTTTCCTGTGAATGCGAATTGTCTGGCGTCGACAGCTGCCGTTGAGCAAATGGAAGTAGACCTTCCTGCAACAAGCGCTCAGTTCAGCTGGAGCATATCTGTATTTATTCTCGTTCAAGGCTTGATGCCGCTAATCTGGAGCGCAATCAGCGAAGTTAAGGGCCGCAAGGTGCTTCATCTCTCATACTCCACACAGGCGATCACTCTGAAATCGATCGATCGTAGCTCGTGTACATCGTTTCGCTTGCGCTCTTCACCGTGGGATCCATTGTAGTGGCTGTCAGCCGGGGCATAGGCCTGTGCGTGGACCGATTCTGCCATGTATATCATTTGCCTGATCAATTTGAGTACCATCAGGGTCATTGGATTTCGCTCTCTTCAAGCTGCGGGGTAAGTTTTCATCACTTCATGCGGCATGTCTGGCAACCTAAGTGATTTTCAGGTCTAGCGCAGTTATTACCATCGGTGCGGCTACACTGGCCGACATATATGAACCTGCGGAGAGAGGTACCAAGGTAACAACTATCTAACGAATAGTTTCTGCTCCGTCTGGCTTGACATATCAGCTGAATTTCTCTAGATGGGGATTTACTACATTGCACCTCTATTAGGACCAGTAGGCGATTTGATTATACACGAGGGATCCTGCTGAGCCACCCATTAGTCACTAGGACCCATATTAGGTGGCGTGTTGACCACGGGTCTAAGTTGGCGCGCCATCTTTTGGTTCCTTGCGATTGTCTCAGGAGTCATCTGCATTTTATTTTTGCTTTTCTTCCACGATACCTTCCGACAGGAGCGCAGTCTGACATACCAAAATGTTATCAAACAAAGACTACGGGAAGCTGAGGCGCGTATCTCTCATGGAGATGCCAAAGGTAACTTAGAAAGCAAGCCCAAAATTGTCGACCCAGAGAAAAATATTTCACCGGCGGGTACGGAGATGGCAGTGACTCTTTCTCTCAGAGATGTCAATCCCTTCAAGCCGATTGGTTTGGTGTTGAGACGCCTAAACAATGTTGCAATTCTACTTGCTTCTGGTTGGTTGCCTTTGGTCTAATCGTACAGTAAGACCACCCAACTCACGGCATACTCTTGCAGGGCTCCTATTTGCGTTTGCCTTCCTCATTGCCTATACATCCGCTAGAACCTTGAGCAGCATGTATAATTACAATGCGCTTACAATTGGACTGGTATTGGTAGCTTATGGAATTGGTGCGTAAGCCATACTACGATAGTCCCCTCAGCATGTTGACGTTTTTACAGGTTCAATTGCCGGCAGTCTCTTAGGTGGTCGCTGGTCCGATCATGAACTCGCTCGGCTTAAAAAGGCGAATGGTGGCGTCAGTTATCCAGAGGTTAGTATGCTCGGATCATGTCACCGAAACGTTCAATAAATATTCCGGGTAGATGCGTCTTAAAAGCTCCGTCTATGGTATCTTTCTGCTTCCTCCGTGTGTCCTAGCATTCGGATGGATATGCGAACGGCACGCACATGTTGCTGTGATCTGTGTCATGCTCTTCTTTTGTGGTTTTTCCTCAATGTGCGCCGATGATTGTCTTCTTCATCTGAAACTCGGGCGTTATTCTTAAACCGAAACATAGCTGGACGTATTCTAGTACACTCGCTTATCTTGTAGATGCGAATACTGGTCGTTCGTCTTCCGCAGTTGCGACTAACAGTGCGTTCCGAGGCATCTCCGCCTTTGTAGCCACAGAAGTGGCTGTCCCTCTTCAGGTGAGTACCCTAAACGGCCGTCCACGATCCACTAACACCTCAATCAAATCCAATCTGTATAGGATGGGCTGGGTGACGGTGACTAGTATTCTGTGTGTATTGTCAGTCTTAATCAGCTGACGTCCCGTACTACAGGCTGGACATACACCATTTGGGCCGGGCTAATGTTAACTAGCGGTCTCCTCATACTACTCGTCTCCTGGCGTGGGCAGCAATGGCGTAGATCAGCCGAAAGGAGGGAAGACCTCAACTCTGGCAAAAGCTGATGTAGTTTCACCATAGAATTGATTCCATGTGTGAACCAGGTTTCTCCACTAACTATAGAGTGCTTTTAGATATCATGTAGTATCTATATCTTCTTACCACCCTTCGTGTTAATTAGGTTTGTGGTATGTATGCTAGGTAGTTTATAGATCGTCATGTAATAGGTTTATTTCCCCATAGTACTGGTACTTGTGTTTGCACGTACTTTGAAAGTTAAACATAAACTACATGCCTGGACATAAAACATATGCATCCTTAGAATAACGGTCAGATGTTTCTTAACAATGTGGTCGGCGCTAGTGATTGTGGTTGACGTGTAACTTGGGGTCTCGGGTTGCAGGGGATTCTGACGCAGATGTCAGGCTTTTGCTGTTGCCCATCCACTGACATGGCCGTTGTGTCCTCCATTGCATCCTCTTCTAACTTCTTCGCGGGTCACTTGGGGCACCTATCGACTGAGCAGCAAGAGGCTCTGAATACATTCAAGGACGATCTGCAGAAAGCTTCGCTTTATAGTCCTCAGTCAGCGGCTGCCAATGCTTCTCATGATGAATCTACACTTCTGTATGTGTCACGGAACCCATAGATCCGACTTCACGACCGACCCTCCTGCCTCACAGTCGATTCTTGAGAGCCAGAGCATTCATTCCAACATCCGCACAGAAGCAATTTTCAGACGCTGAGAAATGGCGGAAGGAGCACAATGTTACCAGCCTTTACAACACCTTTGATCCATTGGAATTAGAAAGCGCAAAACGCTTTTACCCTCGCTGGACTGGAAGACGAGACAAGGTACGCTGGTATTGAAGGCCATTCGCCTGATCTTGTTCACTTTTCCTATAACTAAACAGAATGGCTTGCCTCTCTATGTATATCGCCTAGCATCGTTAGCACCCCTTACGAAAGAACTAGATGCCGTGCCATTAGAGCGACGATATGAACGCATGTGAGTTCCCATACATATTCGATAAAGACGTCTTTGTAGAGTCCATTAATTATATCAATTTCCTTTCTCTCTCAGCGTCGCGCTCTACGAGTACATGGTTCGCTTTGCGTTCCCCCTCTGCTCCTACCTCCCTCACCCAAGCTCAACAACACCTATTTCCTCGGCTACCACCATCATAGACCTCGAAAGTGTTTCTATTGGCTCGATGTGGCATCTACGGAACCACCTTCAGGAGGCGTCTAAGCTAGCAACGGCGAACTATCCCGAGACTCTCAACACCATCGCGATCGTGAACTCGCCTAGCTTCTTCCCAACAATCTGGGGCTGGATTAAGGTACTGAAAGCCTGCCGGGCCACTCATTAGTCCTGGAGCTGTTACTTATGTATGGCTCTTGCTTCTATAGGGCTGGTTCGACGAAGGAACACGACACAAGATCCACGTACTGGGTAGAGACCCTGGACCGACATTACGAGAGCTCATTCACGCCGAGGATCTCCCGAAGCCTTATGGGGGGGAGCTAGAGTGGAAATTTGAAGATGATCCCAGTCTAGACGACGTTGCGAAAGGTACACTCAAAGAGATGCCCAAAGGACCAGTGATTTTCATAGACGGCGTAGTGACCACGCCCACATAGGAAAGGATAGATTAATCTCTCGTAGTCCCGAAATGGGACCTCGCTAATACGGAGCGTCTACCATGTCTACGATTACAACGTTTTCATATCTCTTAGAATATTTATGGGTGGGTCTTTACAATAATTTCGATAGACCTACAGAACGTTATTACACCGGAGAGTATATAATACAGACAACTAAATTCGGCGAAAGTAATGCAGCAACAAAGGGAAAGCAGAGCCAGTAATAATTTAGAGAGTGTGTCCACAGATTGTGCCAGCAAAAGAACAAGAAATTCGAAATTGGGTGCGAGCAGCAATAAAATAAGTGAAGTAGTGTGCGAGGAAGAGTCGAGGCCGTGTTAAAGGAATTCTTCTTCGGGTTCGGCAGTGAGGCCGTCCTCATTCCAGATCTCCAGGAACTACATTTGGGGGAGCTTAACAGAGAAAGTTGAAAAAGCCAACATAAACTTACGCGAGACTTTTGTGCTTCAACATCTTCAGTAGTTAGAATCGGAGCCATGGCAAAAGGTAAACGGTCCCAGGAGATGGGATTGTCGTTCCGCTTGATAGCAGGTTTGTCGCCGATGGCGCTCTTCTTTCCAAGCGAAAACTTGTTACATTTCCTGCAATTAACATCAAGGGGCTGACAATACCATAATTTACAAGGCAGTCAACTTACTCTTCTGACAAAGAGTACAAAGTCTTAAGGTGAGCCTTAAGGAGCATGACCATCGCGATGACCACTGAGCTCCTCATGAGTGTGATTCCGCTTTGAAGATCAGAAGGAGGATTAGCTAAGTAAGGGGTAAGTAGAAGTGATTATAGATAGGTATCACTGCTTGCCGTTAGTTTCTATAACACCTTCCATAGCATCCTAGCAAACACTTCAAACGTGACCATTCTATAGTCAAATAAGTTACATACAGGTGCTGAGGTTGGCCCTGCTTGTGAGGCGCTGCGGAGGTGCGTAAGGAGGTGCGAAGGAGAAATCGTCTCGAGAAGTTGCATTCCAGTTGTGGACAGTACTGAAGTGAGGTATTTGATGACAGTGATTGCCTCTTCCTGAGTCTTGTACTCAAACGCAGAGAAGTTTTCGGCCATGTATCGGGTGAAGTCTATGTCGTCCTATAACAAAGATGAACGTAATTGAGGCAAGAAAGGGGTGTGTTGCATACCTGAGAGGTTTGATTTGCAGGGTTTTCCTCGAATACTTTGACCAAAGCTTTAAGGAAGTCCTGTCTAGTGGGCCGCTTTTCTCGAACAAGAGTATACCAGCGCTGTAGAAGTGCTATTGGGGTTGGCTGCATACGGAATCCTTGTAAGGAAAAAAAAAGTTCAGTGCTCAAGTTTTGACAGCAGACCCACTAGATAGCTACCTCGAACAAGTCCAGAAGCGACTTTTTTTTGATAATCAAAAAATGCTCTAGCACTGATATTGTACCGTGTATTCAGCAGCGATGCATGTTTTGTATGTAGGACTGCGTGTAGGGCGCTGGCTCGATTTGACAGATGAGGAAATGGGCTGGTTTCTAAAGCAATGATGACTGGGAAGGACTAAATTGATTATTTGTAAGACGCTGCACCGAAATTAAAACTATTTATTTCAATCACAAACCTGCAAGGGGTGGGCTAAACCTTGTTTGATGGTGAAGCTTAACACGTCGATCGCAGTTCCTTGAATAGGAGGGTTTTGAGAAAGAGCGGCGTCCAAAATGGGACCTAAGTAACGTTGAACGATCGCGGAGCTGACACTATTGAAAGCGAGTTAGTTTCAGCTTGAGCAAACAGGTTGCGAAGGGCTGTACCCTGAGTCAGCGAATCCATCAGTATTCCCAACTAGCTCGTCCATGTTGACCTCGGTGGGTTTGTTCTTTCCCTTTGCAACCTCTACTAGTGGTTGAGAATTATTTATGTAAGGAGGGGGTGATCGCACTAACCCTTCTCCTTGGCAGAATGCTTAACAGCCTCCGATATGAGGAATTCCTGCATGATTTTTAGCAGGCGACCACGACCCTCTTCTTCATCTGATGCAAATATTGCATCCATGACAGACGATGATCGTTCCATTGTCATCAACGATGGTTGAGCTCGGAAAAGGAATCCTAGCACTGTTTTTAGCCTCCTGCCACCTGGACTTGTGTGGTTTCTTACCTAAGCACTGTAGGATGCGCCCTCGAAGGGCTGATACATTGTATTTATCGTAAAGCTGTAAGAGACTATTGTAGATGTGCTCCACGATCGATTCCTGTAGGTCATTGGTAACCGTGGCCTATATATTAATCGAGCAACTCACTTGGGAAATACTGTTGATGTCAGAAGCTAATCCTGGGAAAGAATGAGAATCCTATTTTTATGCATATTGGGAGGTATAGCTTACCCTCATGATCTCTACGGATGTTGTCAAAATTACAGTGTTCACAAAGCAATGCTACGATAAAAATCAGAATTGATAGGGCTCGGCCCTCGTTAGCAGTCATTTCCTTCGATGGTGGTCGCCTTAATGCGTCTTGGAGTCGCGCTAAGCACAAAGTTCCAATGCATGATCGGTATTGAGAATGATATTTCGTACCATTACAAGACTTCAGGAGATTTACCAATCTGGTGAAGTCATGAGTCAAATGTTGCACAACAATGCACATGCAAGCCACACTCTCTTGTAGAACCTGTTGAAAATCGGAACAATTAGACAAATTGTGGATGGCCAATACTAAACTCGCGAACTTGTGTGCTGCCACCACTAGGTTTAATAATCATCGGTTGGAGAGCCGTCTGCAGCTCTTGTGCGAACTTTGCAGCAGTTTTAGGCATATGAGGAATTGATACTCTAAAGATTTTGAGAAGGTAATCAGAGGTTGCCTGTTCTTCTGGCTGGAGTAGAAATCGTTTGAAAACCATCGTACTAGGATATGAGAGATCATACCGTGGTGGCATTCTTCAGGTAAGGCAAAAGTGTAGATGCGTTTGAACCGGATAGTATTGCAGGATAAGCGGAGGTAAATAGATGTATTGTTCGAATGCAATTGATAACGGTCTATGAGCAATGCCAAAGTCAGCAGATTAAAGCGAATGAAAAACAAGACGCACGAAGCCGGGTAAGTCGGAAGCGTCAACCAAGCCATCGATTAATGTCTCACAAATCTCTGTATAACGTGCGTGCAAAACCGTTGCTTCAGCGCCCGACTTTTCAGCCATAATCTTGTGCAACAACTCTTCAAGTGGTGATTGGCGGTCTTTGAAGTTCGCCGAGGTTCCCATAATGACAGCAACTTTAGTAAGTAGAAGAGCTTTATCATGAGAGTTCGACGTTGCTGCACTTGTTCTCGACTTCATAGCCGAGGAAAATGATGTAGACGTGGGGAACCAAAGTTCCTCGATTGTCTTGATTGCCAGGTCCCTAACAGTCTCATCCTCATCTAGAATACGAAGCACAATACGGGTAGTGATATCGATGCAGCGAGTTGTGTCATCAACAACACCGTAGAAAGCTTTGAGCAGCTTAATGACACGCTTACGAACTCCAAGTCCTGTGTCCTAAGAGCGCATTGGGCCATTAAAATGAACTATTGGAACAATTGTTGAAGGCTTACGGCGATGCGATCTGCAATCTTCTGATAGTAATCACCAGCGACTTCAGGAGAATCGATCATGTATTTTCCGATCAGCTCGACGGCAGCGTCACGCACGGCTGGGGAACTGTCCAGCAGATGGCTTTCGATCGAACGACGGACACTTGGCTATATGAAATCCTAAGAATTACAGAAGTAGCAGTAAGTAAAACACATACCGTTGCCAAGATTGTGGCATCGCTCATCACAATCTGTCCTAGTGCGCGCAGGGCCTTCGTGCGCATAAATATATGAGGCGCATCCAATGCCATCAAGATAATGGTCAAGATCGGCTGGAACGAATTTCTAAGACTTTGAATGGTCCCCACTTCCTCTGCGAGCCGATCGACACGAATTACCTCTTCTTGTGATCTATTCATGGAAGAAAAGTCAATGGATTAGGAAGGTAGAAGGATAGAGAGGGCTGGCACACCCAATATCGAAAACATCTGTCGCAGGTTCTTTCCAGACATCCCCCAAAGCATTTTTGAGCTTCTGTCCGAAAGGTTCGAGGTTCCTCTGGTCTTTCAAATTGAGATCATCATCCCCATCTGGGTCCGTAATCCAAAGATTGACTTGTTTAAGGGCGGCAGCTAACTCCTGGCCCAGCGTCGCTGCAGTAAGTTCTCGTGCACTCTGGGACAATTCAACAACCTATCAGTTCACCAACTTCACGTGTTGCAAAATACGCTTACGTCGCAAGCCTGATCCTCTGACGATCGTTTGCTAAGATGAGCGGCTATATCTTTATGTGTGACAAGAAGTCGGCTGAGATCTTTCATATCAGCGGTTGACATGATCTGGAGAAAACGAAGCCATCAGGTTAAAGTGCAACTAGCAGGTACCGAAGGAAAGATAGTACTTCATCCAATGGTTTCAAGGCTTTGGATTTGGATTGCGGTTCCGTGACCCTCTCTTTCTTTGAGAACTTAAGCATGCTTGTACGAATACGAGCTGCAATCACGCCCAAGTGATCGAGCGCAATCGTTTTTGCCGCATTATTATCTGTCTGGCTGGTCTTGATATCATCTAACGATGAAACCTATTTGTATGGCAAGCATGAGATATTTGTTACGACAAAGAATTCAGGAGAAAAATGAACGGACCATGAATTTGCAAGCAATACTGAGCAAAAGGCTTGCTGCTGGCCACTCGGGCCAGTAAAGTACTGTAAGTAAATCCGAGATAAGATTGTCGAAAATGGCACGGTACTCCGCTTCATTGGAGTTTTTAGTCGCCTTCCCTTTACCAGATCTACGCTGAAATGTCAATAAAAAGTTGCAAAATGAGGTATACCGTCTCACCTCTGTGTCAGGAAAAGAATAATAGTCTTCGCCGCTTTCGTGGCAGATTCTAAACCTGAACCATATAAACGAATTTCCTACAATCACAAGGTAAGTAAATACTTGAAGGCAAGATCAGAGCCGTCACCTCCAAATCGTTATCGTCTAAAAATGGTTCAGGTTGTAGCAGATTGAGCTGGCTCTCACTCAAGCTCTCTTGCCGTCTGAGTGCAAATCGATTCTGGCGACTCTTTTCAATCTTCTTCGCCTCAATTCGAACATCATGCGCAGAAGTCTGCACAAGCTGTAACAAAAGTGCAGAGACGGTTCGGATCGACCGGCCATCTCTCAAGCTATAGTAGGAGTTAGTACATGACGAAAAGGGGGATATACATGTATACTGACCGGAATTGGCCGGCTTTCTGCTTCGTATCCGACAATTTGATCAGGGAACTTAGAATTTCTTCGATTATCCACGATCTCTGATCTTCATGATTGGCAAAGATCTGTAAACCCGAGAAAAGACACAGCAAAGCAGTCAATAGAAGCTCTACGAGTGGTCGAGACCAGGGACTTACACTCCTTATCAAAGCCAATGCGTCTAACCTTAAGCCTCTCATGGCACTTTTGCCGAACGTCTTAAGGATAACGCTTCCGCTGTCTCCTACTTTCTTTCTGCCACCACCAGTTTCTCCGTCTCCACTTACACTTTCTACCACAAAGAAAGGTCCAATGGCAATATACACCGCTTGAATGATGATTGCATCGCTCATTGCAACACTTTCAGCGTTTACCAAATTGTTGATCCTCGGTAATAAAGAGGAGAGTGCTTGAAAGGTTTCTCCAAGCTGACGACGGTGGGCTTGCGCCGTCGAAGAGTTGTCCAATACAAGATGGTGCAAGAGAGGGCTGATACTGGCGGCATAGCTAGCGCTAGCACTTGAGGTGGGTCCAAGATCAGCTGAGGCTTCTACGAATGGATACACGATCTTCGTAAGCTGGTTTTTGATAGTGCTCAAGCACGCGGTGATGAGTTCTTCGGAGTACAGCTGCACATAAAACAGGAGTCTAGGGATGGTCAAATGGTGGGTAATTGAAGACCAACCTGCTTCGTGAGCCTGTCACTGGCTAGGAGCGCAATACAGCAATCAGCCGAAATGATACTATCCCTCGCAACCTCCAACACCCTCGAAAGTTTATCAAAGTCGGCCTCTGTCAACTCTGCCACCGCATTTCTGGCCGAAATATCATTCCCATCTCCATCGCCCTCTCCATCTGACCCTCCTGGAGTCTGAGACTTCGAACGATGCTCTACTTTCTTTCCCCGTGCGGCTTTCTTGGGACTCTTTTTGCTAGGTGATGCATGAGCAGGACGCGCAGGAACAGTGTATCGAAACGGATCCACGTCTTCCCCCGCTCTAACACTTCGTTCCAAAATTTTGAGCGTGCGCGATAGTACCTGAGTATCAACCTCTGCCATCCGCCCCTTTCCTCTAGGGGTGTTCTGTACACCTGCGCGAAGCCGCTTCAGTGGCCTCGCCACATGTCCAATATGCTTTGTCAATTTGCGGATGAAGGTGGAGTTAAGGAGTGGACGAGAGGTATCTAATGTCGTAGAAGTAGAAAAGTAATCTGCTGGCAGGTCAGAGAAATCTGCATCCGCTGGGAGAGCATCTTCAGCCTCAAAAAGCTCTTCTATAAGTGAAGTGAACTTTTCAAGAGGTGCTAAGTAAGATTATCCTCAGTAAGTGATGAGGTGTATGATTGTACTAATTACCACGATCGTCACGGTCGCCTGTACGCCGAGCTGAGCTCTTGAGTACGTCATGACCGCGCGTAGGACTATATGCGTCGCCATAATCGTCCGACCCGTAACCTCCCAGATCAGGAGTGTCGTCACTTTTCAGTTGTCCGAGCCGCTTAGACAATTGGGTAACCGATCCCTTACGCGAAGAATTAGGTGTCAACCAAGGATTAGGAGGTACAGATACGTATGCCATTCGCTGAGGGGAGGACATCATTTGTGAAGGAGTGGCAGTTACCTTCAGCGGTGAATTTGGATGAAATGGGGTACGGGGAGTTGACGCCTGTATGGTTGATGATTGCAGCTGAAATGATTGGATGGACTGCACACGTTTCACCGCAGGAGACTCAAGTTGAACATAGACTTTTCGTTTACGAGGTGTAACACTGGGAACAGCTGGGACACCAGGTTGCAAGGCAAGAGGATCAGGACTTTCCTGAATGGGCAGTGGTGCAGGCTTAGGTGGCGGGGTAGAAGGTCGGCGGGGTGCTGGTAGGTTGCGAAGTTTGGGAATCTCACGGGATTTTGCCGCTTCGCGAGATCTCTCCATCTCGGATGACTGTTGCTCTAAGAACTTGTCGAAAAACGCTGGAGACTCTTGCGGCGTATATATTTTAGGAGGTTGTGATGGAGGTCTGCCGAGCGCAAAGGCGAGGGACGATGATGAAGTGCTGATTCCAGGTGGTGGTGTAGGATAAGCATTGGAAGCTGCGGTCCGTTGGAACATGGACTGGGCAAATGGGTTGGTTTGAAATGTCGACTGGTGAGAAGGGGGCGGGGCCCAATTATCAGGTTCATGGTATGAATATGATCTTAGATTGTAAAATCAGTACGAAATAAGGATACGAGACATGGTTCGCGTACGAGCCAGACTGGTCCCCCAATACCCGCACAGCATCATCTCTGGTTTGACTCCAATATCCATTGTTGTTGATAGGCGCTTGTGGCGAGCCCAGGTAGGATAATTCTTGTGCATATTCAGTATACGGCGGTGGATTTCCTTGAGGATAGCCAGCGCCCTGAACTACATAATAATTCGGCTGAACGAACGATGGAGGTTGAGCAGAGAGCGACATCGGACTCAAATGCCGAGCAACTATACAAAGTTCAGCTATATTAAAAATTAAAGTTGTTGAGGCACACCATGAGTAGTTGGGTTTGCCGATGCCATTGGATACACTGCGAGCAAGCCTTGCGCATCCTGCACCGAGTTTGTAGCTACTCGTGATAATGGGACATCTTGTTGTCGGACAGGTCGATTTTGACGATAATTGTGATGCCAGCCGTTGTTCCCTTGCATCGCGTTTTGCGACACAATATGTTTGGCTCACTGTCGCACACAGTGAGCACGAAGTCACGTAACTGTGACACATCATCACAACAGTCTCACGACAGATTTCCTTTTATGAAAGCGATAGTAGCCAGTAGTAGCTGCACTGGACACTGGGCTACGCTCCACTCCAATCTTCAAAATTTTACTGCTGAACGACTCCCGGAGACCTCGTTAGTGACCATACTTACCGCGTACTTATGCAAAAGTTTTTCCCCCTTCACTACAAAACAGGGAGCGATCTACCCAGTGACATCGACTAAGTCGAACCTGCTAACCTGGCCGTGCTAAATACTGGTTGCTAACTCCGATGAATGTGGTGGACGCCATGGGAAACAGGGAGGACGGAAAATCGTCATGAGTTTGCGCAACCTCGACTTCTGCGTGACCACGAGTTAAAGTTGGACGGACTGGTTTCTGGTTTTGCGCTAACATTGTTTTGTACTCCATACCTCTGGAATACAATACGATTCTGCTCAGGGTACCTGCAACGTTCATGCACTTGTAAAGCTATGGCTTTCATTCTATGTGCCGTCTATGATGGAGCCACTCTTTGGTGTAAGCACCTCTTCCACCCTCGCCCAAAATAGCGACATGCCCTCACATTTCATATCATAATTTAGGTTCCTAGACCTCCTTATGGACAATCGGTGTAGAATGGGATAGTACAACCATGTTGTGTGGACGAAGAAACATGAAATGAGGATAGGTCGATTGAAGATAAAACACACATGACCAGCGCCACAAGTTTCGGCACTTACATCTCGCGTGACAACCCCCCTTCACTTGGACTTTATAAGGAGTTGAATGCCGCCAGTGGCATACTTTATACTCAACAGAACAGCCATGTCACAGCAATATACCGTCTCTTTCCTACTTGTCGGCGTCGTAACCATTTTGCTTTGGCGGAATTACACCAAAAAGTCCTCCCTTCCCCTACCTCCTGGTCCCAGACCACTTCCTTTGATCGGAAACTTATTAGACATGCCTACTAAGTATCAATGGCTCGTATTCGATAAATGGATACAGAAATACGGTACATTCTCAGCCTACATTTGAGCGCTCGATCTACTCCTAATATACATTAGGCGATATTGTCTACCTCAACGCATTGGGACAGTCAATCGTGATACTTGGAACCGCGAAACGGACGGCTGATATCTTCGAAAAACGATCCTCCATCTATTCTGATCGTGTCCAACTTCCAATGCTAGAGCTGTATGGACATCTTTCAGACTCACCACAAAAGTCTCACTTTCTACTTAGAACGGGTTGGAACTTCTCTTTTGCCTTGATGCCATACTCGTCACTGTGGCGGCGGCACAGGAAGTGCTTCCATGTTCACTTCCACCATAAAGCTGTTCAGAAATATAATCCAATTCAAATCCAGGAATCTCGAGAATTCGCTCGAAGCCTTCTAGATACACCAGAGGATTTCCTGCAACATATCAAAAAGTAGTCCATCTCATTTCCATTGTATACGACTGGCTAATGTGCCACCCTAGTTTGATTGCCGCCATAATTGTTAAAATTACTTACGGGCTTCAGATCTCGGATGGAGACCCATACATCAAAAGTGCGGAAGAAGCAATGGATGGCCTTGCACAGGCTGGAACAACTCTGGTGGACCTTGTCCCTATCCGTTCGTGTTACCTTTGAGATACAGCATCCGAGAAAATACTAAACTACTAGTCCGATAGTCAAATATATGCCTTCATGGATGCCAGGAGCTGGGTTCCAGAAGACTGCTACACATCTGAGGACGGTTATCCGAAACTTGGCCGACCAACCATTTGATGCTGTGAAGACAAATATGGTTCGTTGGACGCCGTGATTTACTCTGTTTACTGAGATCTCTTTGCCAGGCTAGTGGTATGGCTACACCGTCTATAGTCACTACACTGTTGGAAAATTTACCTGACGGAGAAGGGCGGGCAGACGAGGAAACGATAGCGAAGCATACGATGGCTACTGTATACATAGGTGAGACGATATTATAGTATCAAGAATACTAGATAAACTAACTTTTTGTGGTTAGGTGGTTCTGACACGGTTTGATTGCTATGTTCTCTCAACAAAGTGTGTACTGAGGGATATCCAACACGACAGACATCATCATATATACAATCGTTCATGCTTGCGATGACAATGTATCCCGAAGTTCAGAAGAACGCCCAGGCTGAACTCGATGCCATCGTTGGCCACGACCGCCTCCCCGACTTTACCGATCGAAGCTCACTCCCCTATATCAACGCGCTAGTGAAAGAGGTCATCCGATGGCAACCAGTAACTCCTCACGTTGCCCACTACTCTACGGTTGACGATGAATATGATGGATACTACATTCCTGCGAAGACGGTGGTGATTGGAAATGCTTGGTAATGTCACTCTCGTATGTTAAATGCTCGTAACCTGGTCTGATGAATGATTAGGACCATTTTACACGACCCTAAATTCTATCCAAACCCCGAAGAGTTCAATCCTGACCGTTTTCTGAAAGATGGAAAATTGAACGACGAGATTCAGGATCCCACCGTTGCCGCATTTGGATTTGGACGACGGTCAGTTCCTTTGTTTCATTGTCTAATTGTTGGAGTAATTTAATAGTAATATTTTTATATAGTATTTGCCCTGGCAGGTACTTCGCGAATGACATGATATACGGCGTTGCTGTTACAGTGCTGGCTGGCTTCAAGATTGATTCACCTCTTGACAATTCAGGGCAGCCTGTACAATTTGAGGCAAAAATGACGTCTGGCCTAATTTCGTATGTTATCGTTTAAATCTAGTGTGTTCGTGATCAGGTGGACTAACCATATCTAAACTTAGTTTTCCACTTCCTTTCACTTGCAGAGTTGTCCCTCGCTCCGCTGCTACTGTGACCTTAATCAAAGAGACCCACCAAGTCAATGTTGCCTCTGATTGAACTGTTATCTTCTCTGTATATTTTCGAAGTGTAATATGTTATATGATCCTATTTGCTTCCATTTTATTTTTTTTACCAGCCATTGACCATCAGCTACTGTTAGACATCTTACCATCCGCTGCTTCTATAGCGGAAACAGGATCGCCATGCCATTGCCTACAAGGGCGGGGCGTCGGTAGTAAGCCCTAATTTACCACAAGATATGAAATATGACATACCCGAAAGCCAATCCTTAGATCGGCCTTCCGCTTCGGCCATAAATCATATTAATACTGGCAATGAGTCATCGAATTTCACAAGAAAGTAAAAACCAACCGTCACAGTTTTCTTAATACCTTGGACATAGTAACTTCGGGCTAATACCCAAACCTCTTCACTTTGGCACTGTTAAAGTACATGGTAGCCGTAGCAAAAGTTACGGTACGCCCTCCGTTGAATTGGAAATCTACTCAGAGTCCGTCATCTCGCCAGAGTACCAAATACAGGAAGTGCGTGCCCGCGTACTTTTGGTAATCGCTCGACAACGTGCCATCCTACGGAGATATTCCCGCCGAGTTACCAGGTAAACGTTGTCGGCATGTCGGCATTGAAAAGAAGCAGAGAAGTAGAACCAAAGTTGTGGGCCAGTGCATAGCAAACCATGGCAGATTATATCAGTGGATAAGCACGGAGATCATGCCTACGCTGGCGAGATCAATGTCATATGAAACTTGAGCTCGAACGCTGAACTTCATAAGCCGATCAATTTTTCAAAGTGCTATCAACGCTCGAGCCGATAACTCCGGGAGGCATGATATTGTGACCTCCCTGAATAAGTCGTTGGCAGATCTCCCACTGGCAGTGGCACAAAAAGGTCCAATATCAAAATGCGATCAAAGCCGGTTCCCAGGTGCTCGGCGACTATATACTTTCGCTTCAGGCAAAGCTGCAACGTTTTATTCCCTTCAACCGTTCAAGAGTCCTGCCCTGTGACGGGCCGGGCCACTAATTCAGTATAGTGTGTTGCCCCCAATAGCATAGACTCAGAGTTGACCGGCTAAGTCACATCAACCGCGTTCAGTGATGGTCCTTCATCCATTGAACCTGTTAGGGTTTACGACCTCCTTCAGGGTGTGCCTTGTCGATTTCCGTTTCAACATCACCATGCATAGCTATGCCTTCTTCTGGCGGCTATATCCATACGTCAGTCTTCCGAATGCACACTCTGAAATAAGCGTATGCATTGCACTTACATCGGAGGCGCCTCGCGATCGAATAGATATGCTATTGTTCCTGAAGGTCCCATGACTTTCTGCGAGATGGTCCAAGTCGAGTTGTGTGAAAGTTCGCATTCGCCCACGCCGGTAGTAATCTCGGTTGTTCAAGCTATCATGGAAACGTCGTTCAGGTGTAAATACCACTATGTTGGTTAGACTTACGTGGCTAACATTGATATGACGAGAACTAGAAGGATATTCCATGTGAGAATTGAATCGAAGATGGAGGCAATAACCTCACGCCTGGGATTAATGACCAAAATACCAGCCCAAACAACTATGGAACATGTCAGAAGTCGTGAGCAGTAATACCATAGACAACTCAACGATTCTTTTCTGCCATCGTCGTGAACTAGAGGTTACCTTTAGAAAATGCATCGATGGTGGGCCGACACACTCACCAGCACAGCAGCTAGAATGTCAAAAAAACTGAAGAAGGTATGTGAACTAGTAATTAAATAAACGGCAAAGCAGAGATTTACCTATTGAGTAGCCCTGTAGCTACGAGTAAAATATGTCAGTGACTCTGCTATCAGGCATCTACTTCTTAGAACGTACCAAAGAACCAATACATCAACTTGTCGAGGAGTTTTGACGTCCTAAAGATTATAAGTGTTACGGAATGACCACTATAAGCACTGATATATTTACTCTCTGAATCCAGAACCAGAACGGCGTATGTATAGGACATAGCATAGACTTGCTGTAACCAAAACATCTGATACGGCCCCTGTGTAATTTAATAAGCAGGTATAGATCGTGACGTATGATTACTCCCTCACCGCTCGTCCAAGTCGTGAAGAGCAACCACTTGTATTGATTTAAAGTTACGCCGAAAGACTTAGTTTTGAATTCCAAGGCCGCAGGGACAGCGGAAGTAACCAGTCGAACGACGGCCAGAATTAAAATCAGTGATGGCACCGCGATGTTCCCAGTAACTTTCCATAGACGATAACCGGAAAATCCCTATAATATGTATGAATGTAGAGGCGGGAGGAACATAAATAAGATGTATCAACACATATGCAATACTCGCCTGGACGAATACAGATATAAACACAGCTGTCAGGAGCATGAAACCAGCACAGATACTGAGACTCTGTTCTGTGGCCAGTACACCGGGAAATCCAAAGTATTTGACGGTCGCAATCCATTTAAACGAGTGGCAAGTGAGTTCGTGAAGGAATTGCATCACCCTAGAGAAACGGGAAAATAAGAAAGGTAGTGAGAGTTGCTGAGCCACACATGCACATACCATATAACTCCAATCTATGTCCAAAGTAAGTTGATCTGGGATTGCAATGGTAAAGTACACATACTAGAATCCTCAAAGGTAGCGGATCGTTATTGAATCGGCGAAAATAAACATAACTCTATATGAAGGGGTGAGACAGATAATTTTCAATTCAACTCAGACCACACATACTTGAATCGTCGCAACACCAAAAAGAAACGTTGCAAAGGGTGTTCCAATAATTACGGGGCCCAAGTAATTTCGCGCTGCCACTTTGGGGTCCATCATGTACTTCGAAGGGGCACGGTGTACATAGGTGCGGACTCTACTAGTGCTGGTGTTGAAGAGAAATCAGATATGGAGCTTGAGCAAAACAGGCTTGACACTGACAGGTCCTGTCGGCCGGGTTGGTCACATGGCTGATGGCAAGTCCTCACAACTTCAACAAGAACTTCTAGAAGTAACACCGACAACGACGGGGCTTCCTAATGGGATATGTATATCAAGCTCAAGAGGAGACGATCCTCACATCCTATATCATGATAAAGGGAAGGTAATACCGCCAAGCAAACTTGGGAAACTTTGTTTGACTTTCCGAGTACATTATGGATACGAGTCATCGATTCTGTCCACAGCACACCTTACTACGTGGAACAGATTGTTGATCACTGCTCGAGCCTAAATCTACAAACGTCTTATGGATGTCAACGATTATGTTTAGTGCTGTCTCTAGACGGCGTCACGGTGTCCGTTTCCATCTCGACATTCACTTGCTGAGGAATGACGTTGGTTTCCTCAGCGTACACCCCACTTCTATGTATTTAGAACGTGATTCCACTCACATTGTTGGGAATACCTCGGATAGAAGTATCATCGGTACCGGTCCTGAAATGTACAGTACGGCCGTCCACGATAGTATCAAGGCTAAACTGTGTCGTCGTGAGTAACCTCCCACGCCGGTAGTAGCTTCGGTTATTCAAACTATTAAGGGTCAGATTGTTCTGATAGTCAACCTATTACTCTGCTTACGTGGCCAACATTGAGATGACGAGGACTACCAGATAATGAGGGCTAATGGCAGAGAACGCGATTGTTGACTTACGTCGAGGATTTACCACTAAAATCCCAGCCCAAACCACTGTAAACACATATCAGCGAAGTTCTTTCTAACACACCCGACCGAAGACCACGCACGATTCTTCTGAGACATCAGCAAAAACTGGAATGGTTTGTTAGTCTATATAAGGCAAAATGGTGTTTGAAAGATTTACCAGTACTGCAGCCAAGACATCCAATACGCTGAGGATAAGAATATAATGAGCACAGACAGCATACACACAGCAATGTCTTACCTGTTCAGCAACCCAGTCGCTATGACGAAAAGAAGCGCATTCGTCAAAATGTTAAAACACACAGCTTAACACGCACCAACGAACCAAGCAATCAGTTTGTCCACCAATTTTGACGTCCTGCAGGCAAATGAGGATCAAAAAACCACTTTCTTTTTGTTCTGTGGCTTACTCTCTGAACCCGGAGCCGCGACTGCTGTACAGGACATAACAAAGGTTTAGCGTCACCAAAACGTCCGTCACAGCGCCTGAATTATAGATATAGTTTCAATGCTGGAGAGAAATTTACGATGGCCATATCTCACCACTTAACCACGCCGTGAAGAGAAGCCACTTGTAACGACGCAAAGTCACTGTGAAGGATTTTGTCTTGAACTCTAAAGCAGCTGGGATTGCTGAGGCGACCAATCGCAAAACGATCAGGAGCATAATGACCATTGTCATCTTTGTTCCTTTTGTCACCCGTTGTAAACGATAGGTGGAAAACCCCTAAATTACAGTGCAGATCACGTCTGAGATCGATATGCTTTGGTTATTTTACTCACCTGAACGAATAGAGATATCAACGCGGCGGTGACGAGCATGAAGCCCGCACAGATACTTAAGCTGGGATCCGCCGCCAAAGTCTCAGGAAAACCAAATTTCTTAACGGTGGCAAGGTACTTAAAGAAATGGCAAGTGAATTCGTGAAGAAGTTGTACCACCCTGCCATTAGTTCAGCAGAGTATTATTACGCGAAGACGGGTCATTACCATATTATTCCTATCTGTGAATGAATCAGCATTAACTAAAGATTGAGAGTTGAAAATTACGTGCCAATATCTTAAGAGCTAAAGGATCTTTATGGGAGTCTGAAAAATATGTGAAACTCTGTGATACGGCGTCTTCTATGGGAAGTGATTTCATAAACAAATGGTGACTGTTTCATACCTGGATCGTGGATACACCAAATAGGAAGGACGCAAAAGGTGTTCCAATGATGACTGGGCCCAGGAAGTCTCTTGCTGCTGTTTTCAGATCCATATTAGAGGGCAGAGTCCCATATAGCCAGTGTCCTCGATTTCAAGTATTTGTGGAATTTGCCGAAACAGTAGTTGACAGAGGAGTTCAGTGGTGGCGGATGACGTTACAACTTTTTTTTTCGCAACTGAAGCGAGAACAAACAGGGTCCTCCTAGGTCCTACGCCGTGCCGTGCCAGAAAGCTGACACGAAACATTGCCCCTGAGCACGGCGCGGGTTGATTTGCATGGAGATACGAGTTTTCGTGAGGCATCCAAAGAAGGGATGTATGAGGATGTATGCACATAGCTGCACATAGGGCTAGGCTGCCAAGCCTGAAGGAGACTCAGCCATGGCCCTCGTGTTGCGAATAATTGCTCATAGGGTACCCATGATTTAGAGCTTAAGCCAGAATCTCATTTCAATGGCTTATTGATGCCGGCATGAGGTACTCAAGTGTAGAAAAATAAATCCATCGAGAAAAGAATTGTTGTCATTGGTGTGGGAGCTTGGCTTCTGTATAATATTATTTAATTTATATATCTTATCAGATCTTATCACATTGCTCTTTCTGGCCTCATACAATTGCGAGGATAACATGAGGCAACCGTCCACTACTAGTGTAGAATCTTTCAAGGTCCGAAACAGGATTTAGCTTGTAAAGTAGAGGTACCTTACTATACAGTAGTGTTAAGATCTAAAGATACCTTCTGGAAGAGAAGCGTGCGAGACTGACAAGTGAAGGGGAATTAGTGCGTCAAACCTCCGCCCCATCAAATGATCAAGGAAGATCAAGTTCTTAAGCTTTGGCTAAACCAGGATAGTCAAAAACAGAATCAATGCGTCCTACAAATGTACGACCTTCTGCACATCCTACTTTACGCGCTATAATAATACAGGTTGTCCAATTGTGACTTGAGTCATAAGGGCCAGGCAGCTGTAATGAATTTTGAATAGAATATGTATTTGGGCAACCAACTGACATGCCAAGAGGAACATGGTAAATATAACACACGTTCCATCCATCGAAATGTGTGGTTTAAACTTGCGTCACGAATAAAATCGACTGGACAAGTTAATCCCTCCTCGGCGGATGAGTGGCGCTCGGTTCTGTTTCTATTGCCATGTATCCATTGCGTTGATTAGCAGCTAGCTCACGTTGAAATCTATTTCGCATATCAGTTCAAAACGAGTGATTAAGATGTTATAAAGAGATGTAAGTACACATGATGTCGTGCATAAGTCGAGGCGCTCCATTGTCCTAAAATCTTTTGAAGTTGTAGTTATGACCAAGGCGAGTCATGGAAGATGGAGTGTGTGCAGCCATTTTCTCATTCGAGTGACAGAACCTAGTAAAGCATCAATGGACGTAATTTGAATATACGCGGCTCAATCGTGCCTAACAAAAGTTGTATAACGTACTGATTATAAGTACAGGCATTCGAGGGGAAATATTTGCTAAGAGAAGGATCCTAAGATCGTTGGGGAGTTGAGGTGGTTCCGAGCCAAGATACTTCGGTAGTTCGATGTCTGGGCAAAAGTCATCGGTTGCTTGAAGAATCAAGCTTATTGCCGTCTGTTAACAAGATATAGATTCGAGTATGTTTTGGGCCATCCTATCGACAGCAGACATGAATACTTGATACCCGAGGGTTCCTTAGACTCTATGCTTCAGTAGTAGATTGCTTGTAGGTTGGACTCGCCGGTTCAAAGTTGAAATTGGGGTCACGGTCACACACACAGTCTGTCACAACGTGAACGTGACGCACTGAACCCCATTCAAGTCCATTCATCATCAGCATTGGTCCATCGTCCGAAGCGCGCAAATTTGTTACTGCCCAGGGTTTCGAGATCAGGCTTTTTAGCCAATAACCAGAAATCGGGCTATACAATGTACATTAAAACCTTGACAATACAGGGTTTCAAATCTTGTATGTCGCTCATCAAACTTCTCACTTCCCAATACTCACATTGAGACCCATAGACCGTGATCAAACACAAATTGAACCCTTTTCATCAAGACACAATGTGGTAGTTGGGCGTAATGGCTCTGGAAAGAGTAATTTCTTCGCAGGTAGGTAAACGCCTAGCTCCTAAGTATTGTTATTTATCACGCTTCTCAAGCCATTCGATTTGTTCTCTCGGATGCGTACACGTCAATGTCTAAGGAGGAACGGCAAGCGCTCCTTCATGAAGGCGTTACAGTGGCAACAACGATGTCGGCATACGGTATATCTGAACGGCTTTACTGTTAAAGCGTGAAGTTAATCCACACCATCAGTTGAGATTGTGTTTGACAACTCAGACAATCGATTTCCTACAGGCCATGACGAAGTTATTTTGCGACGCACAATTGGGTTAAAGAAAGACGAGTATAGCTTAGACAAGAAAAGTGCCAGTAAAGCCGATGTGATGAATCTACTTGAAAGTGCTGGGTTCAGCAAATCTAATCCATATTACATCGTTCCGCAGGGTCGCGTAAGTGATATATTCGTATCATTACATTTATGAACTTTCGTCTCACTTGTTGTTTTAGATTACTGCTCTGACCAATGCCAAAGACCATGAAAGACTGGCTCTCTTAAAGGAAGTGGCGGGGACAAAGGTGTATGAACAGCGTCGTTCAGAGTCGCTCAGAATTATGGCTGAAACAGACGCCAAACGCACGAAGATCAATGAGTTGTTGGAGTACATTGAATCTCGCCTGACTGAGCTTGAAGAGGAGAAGGAGGAATTGAAGGAGTTCCAGGACAAGGACAAAGAAAGGCGATGTTTAGAGTATGCGCTCTACCAAAGAGAGCTGGAAGAAGTTGGAGAAGCCTTAGATGAGATAGAGGAGGATAGGAAAGCCGATTTACATGGTGCAAATGTTCGAAGAGAGAAATACAATGAGCGGGAGCAGGAGATGTCGGTGCGTCGTGGCTCTCTTTGTGTGAGCATTCTCTGAATTATGCTCGCTTTAGGATTTGGAGAAGGCAATATCCGAAGCGCAACACATGCAACAGACTCTGAAGATAACGCGTGGCGACACCCAGGCAGAGCTAACAGACTTTATTCGGACACGCACCGAGCTTCAATGCACCATTGCAGACCTACGTGCGACTAACGCGAACGCCGGTGGGAAACGGGAGGAGCTCGAGGCAGAGCTCGAGCGTGTTCAAAGTAAAATATCGGAGAAAGAAGACCTCTTGGATCAATTACTTCCTCAGTGGACGGAGAAACGCACTCTAGAGTCAACAGAGAAGCGAAGTCTCGACGAAGCTAGAGCTAGACTGGAGGCACTGTTTGCAAAACAGGGGCGAACAACGAAGTTCCGTACAAAAGGGGAACGAGACCTATACTTGAAGCACGAAATCAATTCTATGGAGGAATACCGGAAGACGCAGAACGTTGCACTAGCCACTGCACAGACGGAGCTGGAGGTTGCGCGCCGCGGGCTTGGAGAGATTGATGGCCAGATTGCAGAGGTGCAAAACAAGATCGAGGATGGAAGGAGGAGAGTGAGGGAGTTAGCAGAACACTCTGTGGGCCTCAAAGACCAACAAAGTGAGTTTGTGGAAAGGCGAAAGGATTTATGGAGAGAGGATACGAAATTGGACAGCATTGTTGGACGAGACGCCGACGAATTGAGAACTGCAGAGAGATCACTGGCTGGTATGATGGATAAGGTACCCCAAAGTCTATCTTATTGTATTGAACTCTGATCTTCTTTCAAGGATACAGGGGCAGGGCTCCGCGCAGTCGATAAGATTACTGAGCGACATGGCTTCGAGGGTGTATATGGTCCTCTATATCGCTTATTTGAAGTTTCAGACCCTAAATTTAACATTGCCGTTGAATTGACTGCCGGAAACAGGTAAGAACTTACATTACAATATACTTATTGTCATTTACGTGATTTTTAGTCTCTTCCACATTGTCGTGGACAACGACAGCACAGCATCAAAGGTCCTGGATGTCATGATTAAGGAGAAGACTGGGAGAGTAACTTTTATGCCTCTAAATCGCCTCAAGCCCAGGAATCCCCCGGCTCCAAATGCTCAGGATGCCGAGCCCTTAATCAACAAACTCCGCTTCGACAACACGTATGCAAAGGCCTTCCAACAAGTGTTTGGTAAGACATGTGTCTGCCGTGACTTGTCCATTGCTGCTGCCTATGTCAAGAGTCATGGCATCAACACTATCACTCTTGACGGAGACAAGGTCGACAGGAAAGGTGCATTGACAGGTGGATACCATGATGTTCGACGGTCTCGCATCGAGGCGATTAAAAGTGTCACAAGCTGGCGGACGAAGTTCGAGACAGATGATAAGAGGTCTAAGGAAGTGAAGGCATCGATCTCAGAGTTAGAGCAGGAGATTACCCAGGTGACTGGTCAACTAACGGTGCTCGCGGGGCAGCAAAATCAGACCAGAGACTCACGAGAGAGGCTGATGGAAGAGGGTAACCAACTAACGCGGGAGAAGGAAAAACTCACCCAGCGTATTGTTGCATTAGAGGCGGATATTGCTGATCTTGAGACCGAATTGACTGGCTTGAACACAAAGATCTCCGGGTTCAAAGCAGAGCTGTTGACTCCAATGGCTCGGGGGCTCACCGATGATGAAGAGAGAATGATTACTAGCCTTGGGAAAGAGGTTGAGAAGCAACAGAAGGCGATGGTAGAAATCAGTCAGTCCAAGAACAAGGTTTGTTTGTCTTGTGGTCGCCCCCTCAAGTGCTATCACCCATTTGATTTACTTCAGTTTGAAGGAAAAAAGAACCAAATTGAAATTGAGCTAAATGAACGACTTCGTCGCCGTTTGGAAGAAGTTCGGGCCAAGATCGAGGCTCTCGGTGATTCAGAAGAAGGCGATACTTCGTCTGCTGATACACTAGAAGCAAAGAGCAGGGAACTTAAGGCTCTCAACAAGTCCATAGCAACCTTGACTAGTAAAACACAAGGTAGGCTTGAACCCCATAATTGTTGATGGAGCGCCAAGACCTTTCAAAACAGCTATGGAGAAGGAGAGCGACGATCTGGTTGTAAAGTTGCAAGAGCTTCGAATATCGCTGGAAAAGGTGCAAAACCAACAGACGGAAGACAGCCGTATGATGGGCCGACAACAAAAGACAACCGAACGTTATCTCGCCAAAAGGCAAATGCTTCTTGGTCGCAAAGACGAATGTAATCGTAATATTCGAGACCTCGGCGTCTTACCGGAGGAAGCCTTTGAAAAGTATATTCGCGAAAAACTTGACAAGGTGCATATAATTTAGATGAGATGCTAACTATCCTGACCAACCCCCCAGCTAGTGAAAAAGCTTCATAGTGTCAACGAAGGCTTGAAAAAGTTTGCACACGTGAATAAGAAGGCTTTCGAACAATACAGCAATTTCACCAAACAACGCGATCAGCTCTTGCAACGCCGAGAAGACCTTGATAAATCGGCGTCATCTATAGAGGAACTCGTTGAGGTTCTCGACCAAAGGAAAGATGAGGCTATTGAGCGGACATTTAAGCAGGTCGCCAGCAATTTTGAGGAAGTTTTTGAGAAGCTTGTACCTGCAGGACGAGGGCGTCTCATCATACAACGACGCATTGATCAGGTCAGTTTTTCCTACTTGGTCGGATGATATGTATGTGACTCTCCATAGGATGAAGAGATGGATGAAGAAACTGAGGAGACCCAACAAAGCACAATTGACAATTACAGTGGTGTGTCTATCAAGGTAGTTATGTTGAATTTGGCTCTGTTGAGCTCAGTTCTGATAACCCTCTGCTAGGTTTCGTTCAACTCTAAGGTCGATGAAGGTCTTAGAATACAGCAGTTGTCGGGTGGTCAGAAGTCCTTGGTCGCTCTCGCGACAGGTTCGCCGCATACGAAAGCTCTTCACCCGTCGCTTACATCCTTCCCTAGTGTTTGCAATACAAAAATGCGACCCCGCTCCTTTCTACCTCTTCGACGAGGTAAATTACTGACTAATCAATTACCATGATTTCCTTCTGAATTCCTTGCAGATCGATGCGAACCTTGATGCTCAGTACCGTACTGCTGTAGCGTGTAAGTTTCTATGCCCTCTACAGTTATCTCTTTTAACGACATCGACCCGATTTAGCCATGATACAATCTTTGGCCTCCACCGCTCAATTCATCACGACAACATTCCGACCAGAGATGTTGGTAACGGCAGACAAGTTTTACGGTGTACTCTTTAACAACCAGAAGGTTTCCTCTATCCGGGCAATCAAACGAGAAGAGGCTATGGAATTTGTTGATCAAGTATGGCTCCTTCATATAGTGCAGACCTCCCTGCTGATCATGCTCCGACTATGCACAGGAAGCACAAGCCCAGTGATCTATTCCCCTCGTCTCACTTCTGTTTACGCTCTGTTTTTATTATCTCTGTTTTTATTATTTCTGGATTCCAATGCATGCTCTGTTGTATCTGCTGCTTTACTATCGCTCCTGCCCACATACTGTAATGAATGATACAAGAATGCGGTTTCATGTACTTATATCCTTGCTTCCTCGGACCATTGCTTTGATCACTGGGTTCCACAACTTGAGGAGTAATATCTTTCGACTGTTTACTTCTGGTATCTACGCAGTTATTGACACTACAACTCTTCAGTACGTGGCAATCGCTTCAATCTCAACGTCAACATCATTTGGAAGCTTGCCAGCTTGGATACATGTTCTTGCAGGCTTTGGCGTCGGGAGCAACTGGCGAGTTGCAATTTTAATTAGACATTTCTGAAAAGCGAGACACAAGAAACAAGTAGGTCACCTTCTCATATACTTCATTCATGGATGCAAAATTATCCATATCCTTCAGGTATACATTGACCTTGACCACCTTCTCCCAAGAAGAGCCAGCAGCTTCTAAGACATTACCCAGGTTGGAGATGCACTTTGCCTACGGTGGTAGGTTTTTGGCGATCAATGAGATGCAACAGGATATAACGTAATTTCCCCATACCGTGTGTTCTTGGATGCCCCCTGGAACAACAACACCGTCACTGCCAACGGGTACTTGTCCACTGACAAAGATCAGTCCTGGGATTTTAGTTGCATGAGCTGCATTATAGGGGCTCAAGCTAATGAGGGATCGTACAACAGATCGGAGTCACCACTCACAAAGGATATGTGGGACGGCAGGATTTTTAGACGAATTGATCTTTTCGACAGACATGTTGGTGAGGTGGAAGGCTATCGATGAGTTCAAGGTAAGTAGGTTATGATTCGTCTGATTTCTTTGATCATCTCATGGAACCCGTTCTGTCCGGCCCGTTATCCCGTACGTGCCATACTGTGCCCCCTGACACACAAGTTTCTTATCTCCGACTAAGTAGGTTCGAATTCAACTCACGAGGCATCATGCTCCGAGACGTTTTACTTGAAGAAGCTAATACCTACCTCCATCTGTTCACCTTGGTCTTCTATAATAAAGATGTTCCCATGGCTCGGGGTCGGAGCCTTCAGCCTCTCTCGATTCGCCCACCTTTGTTGCCTCTAAATGTTGAAGTCCCAACCACCCATCACTACCTACGAATCAGAAAAGGCGGAGACTGATGACGGAACCACGAAGGAGGAGAGGATTGTGATATCTGCCTCAGATGAAAGCCGTTTACGACGAAAGTTCGATTTCTTTATCCTGCCTCCTTTAACCATTATGTCAGGTTCTCTTTGTACGTATGTCGGTTCATTAGTTGACTCTCGTCCAGGTGAGAGAACATTGTCACATTTGGAGCCTTCTGCTTATCGTTGGTAGGTACTTGTGTAACGCGCTCGACAAAGGAAACGTCGGGAATGCAAAGACCGACGGGTGGGATAAGGTATGTTTTATTTTGCTCATCACCATAATTATATGTACGAAACCCTCTTGTCCAGGATATAGGCCTCAAAGGAAATCAGGTACAATTTACGAACAAGTCTCCCGAAAACTCATGGACATGGCGCATAGTATTATATTCTTGTCATGATATTCTACGTATGTACTTGCCCAATGTTGATGTATGGTTTTCCGGTTTTGAATATTGCGCTTAATAGGTGCCATTTTGTCTGTAAGTCAACCGATTTCTTTTGCTGGTGACTACCCTTATCAGAAGTAGCTTTGGCACTCCCATCTCTCTTTTGGTGAAGCACTATTCAGCGGCGCGGATCTTGCCCATTATGATGTTTGGCTTTGTAAGAAGCTATTTTCTCCATTATTAGCCTCAAGCTGATCATTCCATTGCAGGGTTCCATGTTAGTTTCCAGTTAACCAGAGGCACTTAACTGACTTGAAATCTATTAAGGTCCCTTTTTGCTGGAATTGCAAAGAATTTCTCTCGTGAGCTTCACATGTTTGTATTATAACGAATAATTCCAGCTATTAAGGCCTGTCCATGTCCCAGAAATCTTTGCAATTCGATTTTTCTTGGGTATCTTTGAATCTGCCATGCTCCCTGGAGTGGTAAGTCCCACACCCTCCACTCGTTACTTTTTGCCTGATTCATTTTCCCTGTTTTTAGGTCTTTTACTTATCAACATTTTATAAACGTGGAGAACTAGCATCGCGAATCGGTCTATTTTATGGCTAGTGAGGTCCATATCATATGTTCACACTCTGTTGAAACCCCTTTTATCTAGCGGCTGCATCCATAGCGGGTGCTTTCTCGGGTATGAAACTACGCCTACACTTGTTATATTTCACACTCAAGCCATGTCCTGAAGGCCTTATTGCCTTCGGTGTTTTTCATATTGATCATCCTAAGTACCATTCGTGGCAGTTTTTGTTCTGGATTGAGGGTCAGTCACCCATCATTGGTCTACTTGTATCATCTGAGCTGGCTGTATGTAGGTGGTGCAACTGTCTGCTTAGCGGTTTTTTGTTATTTCTGGCTTCCTCGATCACCATCTACCTGGTGGTTATTGAGCACCCATGAGAAGGCCGTCGCCAGAGCTCGAGTCCTCACAGACTCTTCTGTCACTATAGATGAGCCTCTCGATATACGCGACGCTTTTCGGCCATTTAAGGATCCAATGTACTGGTAAGTAATCACAAATTCCCGAATATGGGTATAATCTTAACTCTAGGGCATATAGGCTGTGGGCTGCTATCAGCCTCTCGTTTGGTGTCCCCTTAGCGAGTGTGAACAATTTTCTCCCTCAGATCGTCGCCAGTCTTGGCTACTCTACAATCAAGACCAATCTTTTTACTGTTGCTCCAAACATCGTTGGCACCGTCGCACTACTTCTGTTGACATTTTCCTCTGATTACTTCCGTGAACGTTCAATACACATGTAAGTCAATCATCCTCTTCAAGCAAAGGGCTGTAGGCTGATTTCTGATAGATGCATTCCACTCATGACAGCTGTAGTTGGCTTTATCATTCTGGGTTCCATTGACGTGGTGACTGACAAGCATGTTGCTTATTTTGCCTGTTTCTTGTTAACTATGGGGGTTGGGCCATATCTCTCCGATGGATTCCTTACACTGATGAAATTACTCTACGTAATAGGCATTTGCACCTTCCGTATTAGTGAGCACCTGGTAGGTTTTTCGATTACGCCTTTACGGGGACGCCTAAACTAGGGCTGTGCAGGTATTCAAATAATACCCCAAGTGAATCTAGGAGGGCTGTTGTAGCTGCTGTTATGGGTAAGACCACATTTAGAACCGCCTACTTGGAAATTAATAAAATGCGCCAGTGGCACTTGCCAACTCCTCTGGATTAATCTCGACCAATGTTTTTCGAGCACAGGATGAGCCCAAGTATATACCAGGTAGGATTTTTGTGAAAGACTCAATGATATCTATGATGACATTTCTCTTTGTCCAGCGCTTGTGACGTCTGGTGCGTACTTACAACCTCTTCGGAGTTACCGGGTTGTCACCGTTGTAACATTGCAGCTGCATTTGGTGGCTTTTGCTTTCTACTCGTTGCAGCGTGAGTCTTTAGAGCGGCACGATGCTTACCACCTGTTTCATGTTTATCACTCCGATTCACTCGTATATCCACAGGGTCGGCATATACATGAGGGTTGAAAATAATCGACGGAATAGAGCCCAAGGTGTCAATATAACAGCCGCTGACGTTGATACAGAAGACCTGGGACAAGGGCCGGGGTCCCCTGCATTTAGGTATATGTATTGATGTGACAATGGGGGACATCGCCAGCTACTGGTATCAGTTGTGGTGTACTTCTCTATCCGGAAAGCCATGGTGTAATTGGGTATAGATCCACGGAGAACAGACACTTTATATACCATATTGCACTACGGTTGAAGTGGACTCTTGTTTTGGGAATGCGGACTTCGTTTTTTTATTATTTACAATCTGGACTTCTTTGTATTATGTAAAGAGAAATGCTGGCACATAACAGCGTTGCCAAAGGATCCCATCCCGCGCAGCCGCCCACACAGGTCCAACAGTGAACTAACAGTGAGCGCTTAAGCCTTATCTTCTTCCCACCTGCTCTTCAACCTAGTTTTGGATTTAGCTGCGAAACGAGCCTAGGAAGCAGCATAAAATGTTGTTCTCAATGTTGCACGGCAAGGAAATACAATAGACATTATGGTTGGCACCATTGGTGTTGGCGTTGAAAACCATTGGCTGGGCGTGAGAAATCATGTTTGCCTTACAATTTTGTGGGCTCTTTACCTAATCCTATCATACTGTCGCACCTTGCGGTTTGGGTCACGATCACAGAGAAGAACTGAGCAAAGAGCAACAATCATCGTGGCCCCTACTCTGCAACGATTATCATGTACGGTAGTCCTCACCGATCCACAATCGTATCCTGTGCTAACTCAAATTTCTATTCTTGGATGATGCTCAGGCTGATCCCCCAAAGTTCCCTAACGAAGCTGGTCATGTATTCAATGTTGACAACTCAGAGTTCCGGGCCCAACTATTCTACCATGTCCGGTATTTTCACTGAACTCTCCGAAAGTGCTTGATACACGGTTAATCAACTTAAGCCCTGAGGCCTGATTTACGAGTCGGGCTTTGCATCATGAGAACGTTGGATCTAAATCTGATTGGTACATCGTTGACTATTATGATATTGATCATGATACATAGCGGCTTTGTGGGCTGATCTCAAAGGGTAAAGCCTGTGCATCATGATATCACTATCTGTTGGCTCATCGAAACATCGACGTATACCGATCCCCCAACCTTCTCATTGGTTCAGGACCAGCGCTCTTCCTCTGCCTTTGATGGCAGTGGAACTGCTCCGCAGCCTTTTTGGTTTGATTACCTTCATAAGCTCTCCATCCGCCCTCATCTGTTACCATTGCTTTCCCGCATGTCCGCGCAAAGCATTCTCCACCTGGTGCAGGCGCCAGGTCGTCAAGACACTTTGGAAGTAGCTTTTCAGGCCAGAGCACAGTACGTTCGAACAACGCCCTATGGATTATCTCTCGATAACAATGCTATTCTGTAGGTTCATCAAATTCTGTATACAATATGCTAGTATAGGTCAGTAAGCAGCTTATATAAATATTCCATCTTGCATGATATACCATGACAGTACTGGTCTACTATGACTACATCCTCACATTCCAGCTTGAAGTCACTTATATGTGGCGTTCCAAATTTAGAATCTCAACACTATTCTACATTTTTACTCGCTATGCTATGGTTGCAAATGTATTGTATTTGTTAGCAATATACGATAAACTTTCGAAGGTATGTCAGCTCATAACTATTGTTTACCCTCGTCTTTCTCACTGTCGTTACTTAGTACGTGTCTTGATTATGCGATTTAAGTTGATGATTCCTAATCGTACCATAGTTGCGATCTATGGTATCGCATTATTGGGATATTGTCCGTGCTTGGACGTGCATCGGTCATCAGTAAGCTCATTCGGTTATGGATAGTTGATAGCAGCCAACTGTATTATGAACAGTGGTATTTACTGCCAGGACCTACGCCATTTGGGATAGAAGTCGACTAGTCCTCGCAGGGCTTGGTATCCTTGGGATGGGGTGTATTGTTCTTGACGCTGTGTGTACTCTCTCAGGTTGATTCTTCTATGAATGTGCTCAAGATCCAGCAGCTCCACGTGCCCAGCCTCAAGTGCAAAGGATCATCGAACTCACAGATGTGAGCCTATTTCATCTCCTTGGTCTCGCACTAATTCAAGTTGGCCATTCAACGCTCCAGTCGTAAGCAGTGCTTATCGAGGTTTTAGAAAAGGATTGTAACGCAAATTTTGCATTGATAGACGCCACACTTTTGTCTATCATGGTCTGCGTTGTAGAGCTGACGGTGGCAGTACTTACCGTTTATCGCGCTGTGAGATTTCCGCCGGTGAAAGCGCTCGAATCTCAGCAAAGCGCTAGTAAATTCGTGGTCAGACAAGGTAGGCCCCGTTCCAAAAAAATCAATCACCCAAAGTAACAGGCAAGGGGCATTTTCTGCTCGGGGTAGGAGTACTGTATTTTTGGTGAGTATATCTTTCTTATAGTGCTCAATGTAGCTAACTTATACCCCCTCGCAGCGGCGCTTATATTTTTACCTTCACTGCAATGATTCTCAATTTTGTATGCTGATCTTTCCTTCAATCCACAATATTGATTAGTCTCTGATACTTATACCTACAAGGTTGTTCAAGTAAGCCTCGCGAGGCCCCTCAACTTGCCAACCTGTTAACATTATGCAGCCCGACAATTTTATGATCAAATTGCTTAATGCTTTGACACTTCCGTGTGTCCCATTTCCTCGTGCACAGACAGGGTATTTCTCACCAACACGCAATAAACAGATTTTCATGTCTCCTAACCTCACGCTTTCTCTTACATTTGCGTTCTTTCACGGAAAGCCGTATCGTCGGATCGAGCATATACGGACAGACCCAAAGCACGGTATCAAGTTTGAATTTTGGGATAGTCGAAGAATTTGCACAATCAGGCACCCTACGGTCCATAACCCTGCAAGAAGATGAAGACGACGATGGCAGAAATGATAATGACAAACTGAAAGAAGATGTTAAAAGTCATCAAGATCAGAGCAATGGGACTTATATTTTGGAGAATGCTGTTGCATCATCGAGTCGAGTAAACCGCTTATCCTTGTCCGTGGTTTAGGATAGAATACAATTTTTAACTTATTTCGTGGCTCCGAAGTCGAGCCTGGTCAAACAGTTCGAATATGTCACCTCGAGCTACTAAGAAGAGAACTTCCGAGTCAAGACACAGAGATTATGGTAAAAGGTCCAGATTGCTCGGCGAGGGTGACGAGTAACCATCGGCCAGTCCCCGAGCGACAGACCCTTCACATTGCGCCCCAGTAATGAAACACACACAAAAGTGTACATACAGCAAACATACAGGAAAGACTTAGCCGTCACGTCCGTGCACCCGCATAACCGAGAAACTGCTGAGTCATCTTGCTGACGACCGTCAATGGTTCTCGAGTTATGATCCCGAACCGTTGGGACACCCCCTCTGGGATGCCTTCTTAAAAGGCTGGGCTTGTTATAGTGAATTCCGCTGCTTTTCTATCCGTTTTGGGCTCGTCAAGATACCCTATCGATCCTCTGGAAAAAGAAACCATTCGGTGGCCAATGCCAGCATCAAGTGATCATATTGAACGCTCTAGATCTATTTCCTCTAGCACGGACACCTCGCCGGAGAAGCCTTTCAACAAAGCTTTCTTCGACAAAAATAACACTGCGGGGCGAGTTATCTATTTTAAAATCCTATTTGGGGGCCTCTTCTCCGTCATCATAACTATTTTTGCCATCTTTCCCATCTTCTGGGGGTCATTATGGAAGACGCCGTCAAGAAACCTCGAAGGCTGGGTCGTTGTGAGTACTTTTGAGCGTCTGGGCATGGTTTAACTCTGAAAAGTTAACATAGGACTTCGATGGAGGCTTGGTTGGACAGACAGTCGTTCAGGCGCTGACTTCTGAGCAAGTGAGGGAGTCGGGTAAAATAACGTGGACTGCGGTGCCGGCTACCCAATTTCCAAGTGGGATTAACCAGCTGGGAAATGATATTGTAGAAGAACATGCCTGGGTAGCCATTGCAAGTGCGTCATGCCGCTTCTCAATTCGCTATCTCCAGCTTATTTTTATACAGTCCACGTTGGTTCAACTGCGCGGCTGCAAGCATCATATGTCACTCCAAATGCTTCCTACGATGGCACAGATGCCATCACACTATATGCTGCAGAAGCACGGAACGAGAATGCATTGTATGTACTATCTTCCATCAATCGCATAACTAGCGCCTACTCATTGTGTTACATCAGCCGAAGCCTCATCCGTCCCTCGGTGAGTTGTGACTGCACTTCCGAATTTTCAAAATCTGATGTCTTGTCATAATCAGGCTCAGGCAGCGCTTGAAGAAATCTCTCAAGCTTTCGCCCTACAGGCTACAGCACGACTCTCGTCGTCAACAAATTTGTCCTCCATTCTCTCTATCTTACCTCAAACTATTATTGCACCAATCTCTTATACGATCGAAAATTTGAGACCCTTTGATAGCCCCGTGTATGCACCTCTTCTATATGACCACCAGAAGATCTAATACCTTCATCCCAGAGCGTCTGCAGTAACCTTTGTTGGGTTAATATACCAACTAATTCTATCGTTCTTCGTCGTTGTATGTTGTATCCCCTTCTCTGGTAGCCTACGTTGTACTCACATGAATGTAGATGATCCTCGCCTCCGCTCGCGATGCAGCGGGTTTGAATCGGAATCTGACTTTGCGTTCGCTTATCTTTGTTCGATATGTATCGTCTTTTGGAGCCTACTTTTTTATTTCTGTTCGTCGCCTACCTGTTCGTATCTCATCCAATCTAACAGGATATTTTCTCTAGTTATTCTATGCACTGCTCAGCCTTGCGTTTCAATTGGACTTTACCCACAAGTAAGCAACACCTTCTCTAGTTGGGTTATTCCTCCGTTTAATATTTTGTCTGTAGGTTTGGACATGGCGGATTCGTCGTCTTTTGGATGCTTAATTGGATTGGGATGCTTGCCTCGTATGTATCAAACATATTCTTATTTAACACTTCATTCAGCCTTTCTGATTGTGATTATAGTGGACTCGCGCTGGAGGCGTTGTTAACGCTTCTCACGATAAAATTCATGCCATTCTTCATGATACTTTGGATCATAGGTTTGCCTCCCTCTTATTGTATAATCGCTTGTTGCTGACTCGAAATGCAGTTAATGTGTCTGTGTGCATATTCCCCATCGAGGTCATGCCTGTCGTATTTCGATATGGGTATGCCACACCATTCTATAATGTTTCCCACGCAGTTCGCAGCATTGTGTTCGCAACAAAGAACACTGGTACGTTATTTTGGACTTGTCGATTATGAAATCTCTCTTCTGACTTTTGCATGATCAGTGGGTGTCAACTTTGCCGTTCTAATCGCTTGGGCCGCTATTTCGTGTATCACCCTCCCCTTGATTCAGTGGATTGTACGGCGGAATGACCTTGCGGAATCAAACCGAACAGTACTGTCAACAGAGGCGAAAAGAGAAGAGGATTGACTTGCATTACTAATATTATTATTAACTATCCAATAATTGTGATTATAGTACGATACGTCATGCTTTCACAGACAATGAATTTTACGATTCCTATCCCAACTTATTATTGTACCTCGCACTAGACACCTTCACTGGTAAACTAATCGGCTAAACGGTGCTCTGTTCAGTATCCCGAAGCATCTTGCGATTGAGTTGGGTAGTTATCATCGATGTCTCGCCGTCCCCAGAGCCTCTTCGTTTGTTGATCAATCTTTTCTCTACGCTCTTTGCAGTGAGAGCAAGAGCCCGTTCCTTTTTGCCAATAGTACTTGTGACGGCGGCATACACTGGCGTGTCCTTGTGCAACACAAGCGGTGTTCAGCCTATGCGGCTTGGGGTCCCCGTCAGCCAGTGGGCTAGATAGAAAGTTGAAGGTGGAACTTCGTTCAGTAAGATGTCTGGTTGTGAAGAACGTGTGAACATACCAATGTGCAAACGATGGTGTTATGGATTGCCTAGAACTTTGATTTGTTTGATTAGACGATTCAGGCATTAGGTGAGTGCCGATCTAGTCGATTGATCAATGTCGGAAGAGGACTGTGTTGGAAGCAGTGTTGTGCTGACTGGGGCTCTTGGGATGGATTCACAACTCTTATAAGTGTGACGACATACAGGCCTCCAGTCCTTTGCTTCTGGTGCCGAATGGAGGTTGAGAACCCCTCTCGAATAGGAAATTTGGAGGCGCAATACCATAATGGGACAGATGTATCAGCTATTGGGTCAGTGGTATGAGTCCTGTTTCATCCCCAAGTGCGAGTATGTCACACAAGGAAGGTAGAGTTCCTCGTACAAAATCATATGCCTGGTATAACTTTAATTGGATGCTTTCCAGCTACAAAACCTATGTGCCGACTCGGAGATGTTCCCAACTCATAGCAAACCCGATAAGCTTCGAAACATGAGTCAAACGCACGATTGATCTCGATCTCACCTCTAATGAAATAGAGAAGAACAAAGCCGAAAACGATGCCATGAGGCCACCTTTGTGCCCGTGTTCGTCTCAAACTAGCGGACCCATTTGAGTTGCCCTGAGGAGACTCAAGTTTGACACTACACGCAAAAGCTGTGTAGTACCATCGGGTCAAGCAGACTGTGTTGCAATTGTCAGCCAAAATTATGTAAGTGACGTTTTTTTTCCCATATAGAAGTTTAGCTCAACATACCACTGGGAATTATCGTAACAGTAGTAGTGTCCCAGACACTGTGAAGTACTACAACCATAATATATATAACTACACTCTTTAGCATCGTTGGCAAGTATAATCAAAATACTATACTGTCCGTGACTGACGGTACCAGAATATTAATGGCAGAACTTGAACATACGGTCCGAGTCCGAACGTACCATGCTTAAGTTATGGAAGTCAAAATAGCTGCATCTCGTTTACAAAGCCAGCAGAGTCCTGATTTAGTGTTTAACAATGAAAGTATAAGATTTGAAATGGCTTTATAAAGCGACGTGTAATATGAAACGTTGACACCCACAAATCAGAAGTCATGCACTGCATTGTTGGCCATCTATATGTCACTTCAAAGATATCAGAAAAGAGACCGAGTACTATGCATACAAGAACTTATTACATGGGTGGTCTAGAGCTCGCGCGGTCGTCGCATGCATATCCAATCACCCCTCATGTCGCGGAGGGAGCGTGGTGTTATCCGCCGATTTGATTCGAGTCGGCGGCCTCAAGGAAGTTCTCCATTCCCTAAAATTTTTAGTGAGGCTCTAACCGCGAGAAGCAAAACCAACAGGGCTATCTTGCATAGCGTGTTGTCAGCAAAAGGTTTCGACTGAGATGATTTAGATCACATCCAGTGTTGTAATCTTATCATACCTCCATACACTGACATTGACCGAGTATGCGTAGCTTCATACCAAGAGGTAGTGCAATAGAATTCAGTATACATATGTATATGGGCCCCATCGTAGGGATTGAGTGTATATGGACAGAGAAAAAAGGGAGGAGCAGAGAGCTAGAGGATTATCGGAGGTGCTAGGGCTCGGCAGACAATTTCAACTCTACATTAAGCTCCTCCTCTTCTCCTGAGCTCGCTTCAAAGCTCCGAGCGCTTGACTACTTCGGGCCCTCCGGTCCTGAGTTTCCTTGCAACTGGGGCACATAGCACCCCGAGTAGTATATTTATTGTGGATCGCGCAGCGTTGTGCGTGTCCTGTTATGACACAGTCACCGCCGAGAGTGTGGGCAGTAACTATACCTCGTCTTAAGGGACTGCAAAAACGGTGCTTTGGTTAATTAGACACCGAGAAAGTAGAGTAAATACGCGACGTACCACTGCGACATGGATGTCAGATTAATCAATGTGTGTATTTAAGTTGCAGTGTCACTGGATCACCACGATTTGTTGTGGGTGTTGCTGTGAACGTCGAGTGGGTTGTTATCGTCGATAAGACGAGTGCGTCCTTTTATATGTCGAACGATGAACGCCCAAGACACCACATACCGAATTTGTGGGTCAGTTAGTCCTCGCGCGCTGAGGGTCTCATGATCGCAGGTTGGAGCGAAAGAACGTGTATTTGGCAGGGGATGATGTAATTGCATGTAGGTAGAACGGAAATACACCTAGGTGGACATCTGTGGCTGCAACCTGGACGCGTGGCCCACAAAGGAGTCATTTCATCGCTTTGTTGATGCGGAAATCGGAAGTGGAAGGCGCCACACAGAAGTCTATGAAAAAAGACTTCGTGACATGGATACGTGTACCAATGAGGGTACAAAGTAGCGCTGGTCTGCTCTGAGGGTACTGCGCGTATGCCTCGTGTTTTGAAAAGAATCGTTATTGTTCTGGCTATGATACACGAGGTTTCCACGTGTTGTTGGATCTGTTGGGAGGATGGGAATAAATTTTTGCTGCCACACGCTTGAGGCTCAGAGGACATCCAGAATGGACGAAAATAGTGTCGGAGCCACCCGCGTACGTGAAGGGGCCCACCAAGCCCCGATAATTCAATTGTCCTCTCTGCATGGCATTATTCCCACCCGCCAAAATGAAGCAATTGCTCGGAAACGCTGCTTGGCTAAAACAAAGTAGGAGGGCAGAGAATGGCTAAGGGATTTATAGCCCCTGGGCCTGGACCTTGAACTTCTAGGGGACAGCTTGAATGCTGTCCATTGAAGTCCGGGTATTGAATGGCGATCTACCATACTGTGTGGTTCGAATTGAGGCCAAGAAAGCTGCAGATCAGCCTGCATGAACTTTCGCGGGAGTACTGAATCCTGATCAAAATCGATCTTTAGATGGGTGATAATAGCGGCTCATACTCTCGAGATCTGATCAGCACCGCCAAAGGTACCTGAATGGGGCCACAAAGGCTACGTTGCCGGATAGTCATGTTTTGCCGGGCCAAGTACGCCACGAAGTAAGGGCGTAGGCCCCATGGTACAGCGAGCACCCCTTGAAACAGCGCACTGAGCAGCGCTGATTATCAAAATTGGGAATGTTCTTGAGATGGGGCGAAGGGGGGTGATACTGGATGGCACGGCCGAGATAGAGAAGATTGTGGTTAAGGAAGGAGTGATGATCAAAATGTTTTGGCGCCCAAGGTGATGCATTGAGGTACAAAGGGTTGGGTTGTCTATGTTTTTATGGCATGGATTAGGCCTGAAACAACTAGTCGTATTATATATATATATATAGTGACATTGGTTTGAAATGCAAGAGGGTCGGGAGAGGGGTACGACGGGGTCATCGGGATGTTTGATAACATCGCCGTGGCGGCCCGTATAGGCGAATGCTGCAATCACAGGAATGCACGACATGAGAGCAGAGACTCTCAGAGAGGACTGGCGTCTGTTGGCCGTGAGGCCCGTGACTTGGCACGGGCTTCTGCAGTGAATTGGACTGTCAGTCGGGATAGATCTGTTCCTGATCCGGCAGGCAGGCGGATGAGATTGGACTGGTGCTGGACGTCGATGATGATGGTCGACGAGAGCGGAAAAATAAGATGATTCGGGTAGGCTTAGGTTGACGTGATAGATGAGGAGAGTTGTGCTAGCTCTGCCAACAAACTGCCATAGTGGGCAGCCTCTTACGATTGCAAGGTTGAAGTACCTTGATTGGCATGGCATGTCCGGCTTCGAAGATCAAGTATTAGTAAGACTGCTGTGCATTGGTTCTAAACGGTGCTTTAACCAGTTCGTTGAGTGCAACATTGGTGCTCAATAGCCTGGTAATGCCTTGGAGAAGGACAAGGACAGACAAAGGGGACCTGCTGAGGTTGACGGGGGAAGATGGAAGCACATGGACGTGTTTGTTTGTTGGTTGTAGTATTTACGTTTTGATAGCTTGATGGTCGTGATGAAATACATTTTCTCATCTTTCTCCCTCTTTCGTTCGTCGCAGCGGTCACCTCAATTGAAGTGCTTTTTAGCATATCCACGCTCCTTCCTGGCAGCTAGTCTTTAGCCTGCTGTCCTGCTTGCCAGCACCGCTATAGAAAAGCTTGCTCACCATGCGCTTATCTATTTATTCCCTTTTCATTTTCGCCGTGGTCCTCTCAGTCGGTGCCCACGGTCCTGCTGCCAGTCCCCATCTTCGGCGCGCCATAGCCAACAAGCTCCATCGCAGGCAAACTATCATAGATGACCTCGGAGAGCTAGTTGGTATGTTCTTCTCCTGTCCCTCTCCTTCTCTTCCTGATCTCTTTCGTCCTAGGCACTGTGGCAGATACCTTGAGTCCCAGGCCTCCGCCCCCTCAGCCAGGCTCACCTGCGTCTACGGACTCGTCGACTGCTACATCTACTTCCTCTACGACATCTGAAACGCCTATTTCAACGACAGCCTCGGAATCTGCTTCCACCTCCGCCAGCGGTGCCATTACTTCTTCTCTACCTGCCACCTCTATCACAATCAGCGAAACTGACTCTGCAAGCTCGGTACCATCGTCATCAGCAAGCGCTTCTGTATCTGATTCGGCAAGTGCAGGGCCGTCATCATCGCTGTCGGCCTCGGAGTCATTGTCCACCTCGGACTCAGCCTCAGTGTCTGCGTCTGATTCGTCCTCGCCCAGCTCGACAAGTAGCACCCCTGATGGTGGAGGACCTCTTGGAACTCTGATTTCAGAGATAATCCATCCTCACCCTTCGTCATCTTCTGATTCGTCCTCGGAGTCAGTGTCTTCGCCCAGCTCGACAAGTACCTCTGATGGTGGAGGACCTCTTGGAACCCTCATTTCAGAGATAATCCACCATCACCCTTCGTCATCTTCTGAAGAAAGCAGTGTGACTCCCACCGTTACGTCGGACTCCTCCGCCATCACCTCACCCCCCGTTTCTGATTCTTCCGCTTCGGCCTCCACTTCTGATTCTCTCACTTCCCCCTCTGACACTATCACTGCAGCACCTTCTTCACAGCAGTCGGCACCTGCATCCTCGTCATCCCCTTCTGGCCCTAAGGATCCCCTATCTTCGATATTATCTGAAATTACAAGCGGCCTTTCCTCGGTTGTATCTGATATATCGACTATCCTCAACCCCACCCCGCATCCCTCGTCATCGGTTTCAGATTCGGATGGTCCCTCGTCGACTCCTGACCCTCCTTCGTCATCGCCATCCGCCCCTCCTCCTTCGTCGGCCCCTCCTAGCTCATCGGTTTTCGTGCCCCCCACATCGGTTCCCGACTCAAGCAGCGCAAGCCCTTCTGAGCCTCCTGTTTCACAGCCTTCGTCTTCGAGTATCATCATAAGCTTCCCTACTTCTATTCCTGTCAGTAGTGGTGGCAGCATCGGTAGCTTAACTGCAAGCGCAAGCGATGGTGTCATCACCGCAGTACCATCTTCGTCGGTACCGATAACTATCAATTCAGATTTGACCTTTGTCTTGACGGAGTCGTCCCTTGCCCTTGCTTCTCCGGCCTCCTCGACACCCCAGCCAACTCTCACAGATCCTGACCAAGCAGCAGCTACTCCTCAGAGTGATCTGGTCAATGGGCCCACACCAGCCACCACACTCTCTGTTGCTGCTTTGCCCACTGGTATTCCTGGTCGAATCTACCCCAAAGTTCAGCTGGATTTGGGCACGGTTGATAGCGGATACACTATGATCAGCATCCTCTTCAACCAGGAGCTTAACTGGGCCTTTGTGGTACAGAACCCCGTCTCCTCCAGTCAGATTTTTGCTTGGTTGCCCGTCATTATCGCAACGGCTCTCAACATTCCTTGTACGTATTTCGAACTCTTTGGAGAGGTGGTAACTTACACTTTATCCTACAGCTGACCAAGTCAAGTCATGGGCTTTGCAAGTCTACGTCCCAGGTTCGTACAAGGGCCCACAGGATCAGATTCAACTTGGGACAATGTGGTTGGGTTACATTCCCAGTGACCAAGTCGATTCTCTAGCTGCTCAAATTAAAGCGAGGAATTCAGCGTTCTACAACGGCGTAAACAACGCAGTTGCCAAGGCCCTTGCTGACCACGTCAATGCAGGTTTCAGTATCAACGCTGTCGCAGACCCTAACTTGAACGCGAACAGCAGTGGAGCCCCTGCCTCTGGGGGTACGTCGGGCAGTGGAAAGTCACGTACAGATGCGATCATTGGTGTTGTCAGTGCATTGGGTGCCATTGCGCTGTTCGTCCTTCTCTTCCTCGTCTACCGATCTGTGAAGCGCCGCCAAGAGCTTGCCCACCGCCGCATGTCCGACCCACCCGTGGATGAGTTTATCGCTGGTTCCCGGCCTGATGGTCGTGAGTTTGATCGAGACAGCGTGGGCGGTGCGAGGCGGCGCAGCTTCTACTTTGCGGAAGACTCGCTTCGCACGTACGAGAGACAACCCCGCGCAGAGGAAAATCCATTCCAGGACCCGATTCACTCGAGCCCGAACATGATTCAGAGGCGAAACGTCATACCCAACGCGATCTCGGCGCCCATCCTGCAGGAGAGTAGCATGAACTGGTAGAGTGGATAAGGTGGAGTGGTTTGCGGTGTGTGTTGAATTGGGACCCGTTGTACACATCTTTCTTCTTCCGCGTGTCGGAATGGACAAGGCTGACGCTGATACGCGACGCACGATAGCGTCGGTTCATGCTGATGCAAAATTCCTCTCCACATGCACTGCCAACCCCCTTTGCGCCACGAATCGAAAATTCCGTCCAGATATACCTTTCTCGTTGTATGTTTTCCCTCCCAGTGCTTCTTTTAGTTGCTTTTCTTCTTGTGCTTTCTTGGTACCGGGGCCACAGTTGGGAATGTTTGTTTATTTATGGGGGGCTGTCCTGCATGGCCTCTGCTTTCCTTCCTGAGATGCTCACGAGACACCTCGTTATTTACTTATTACTCATTTCTGGACCTGGGATACACTACGTAGTCGCATGCTGGACAAGCCCTTTTGTTGTTTAACCTGCCGTGCGATTCGCCTTTACGTTAATGTTCGTTACAGTAGAGAGGAATCTCTCGAATTCTTTTTTATTTTATAAAAAATGTGGTGGTGTATTTACTGATGTGCGAACTACGCTGTTTGGCACATCACTGCCAAGAACCAGGCAGTGTCCGGGATGCCGGACCGATACAATCTTTCTCACTCTCTTCGGATTGATCATTGTTGCAGTCTTCTCAACATCTCAACATCTACTATACTGTCCCCAGGCTCTTGATATACATGCTTATTCGTTCAGCTCGTACCCTCATGCGTAAGTTCAGCTTCGTTCATGTTCCCATTTGGTGTGCTCCAGCTCTAACGCTACATATTAGGATATATAGGTACAAGTGCGCGTGCATCTCTCGTGCGGGCAGTGCAAACCGTCGTGTTAGATATTTTCGGACTTAGAAAGGGTTCATGATCAACATTTAGCAGCTTGGGCTTACAAGTTAAAGCGGTCATTCTCTGTGCGGAGCCGAATTGGTATTTGTACAAACGGGCCTTTTATATGAAGGGTACCCACTTTTAATGCTCATTGGACCGCAGCTTCTGTCATTCCACGAGTTGTGATCACTGTATTACTGACCAGCGGGCTAATCTACATAATAAACAAGACATTAGAATTGGAACTATAGTTCAACCTGTGCAAACTGTGACAACAATCCTCACTCCGCTCCACAATCGAACAATGACAATGTGCGCGCGTTTATTTCTGGATGTCATTCTCTCACAGTACTGCTTCGATGCCTAGTAATAGGTTACGGCTCACGAAGACAGCTGTTGCAGGTTGGTGCCCTTATCCGCTCAAGACGGTGGTATACTGGTCAAAGGGCTACCCAACAACCATCGAACAGGATCAAGGGCTTCGCGCCACGGTCCCCTACCCGCAATGTTGACGAGCTAATGGCTCACCTTTAATCGAGCTGACACACCACAACGATGAACAATATCAAGCTCTTATTTATCAGGTCACACACCAACTCCGATTTCGATACCACTGGGCCATGTCGCTCATATTGACAATTCCTTGCCTTCTTATCATGTGGTTACCGTTTCTTACGTACAGCATCTTCTCGATGAACGATGAGCATCCGACTTTCATTTGAAGTTGCATTATCCTTGCTACCGAGCTGGAGCACTGGTAGTAGTACATACTTTTCGGCTGCTTTCCTAGTGGGTGTATCAGCCTTGGCATGTGGTGATTGTTCTTTACAGCACTTCTACCATGGGGCAATAAAATAATTACCAAGTCACGAGCCACCCAAGGTATTCGTAGCACCCCGGCTAGATCAGATATATATAAACACTTGAAGGTGAATTCATTTCGCTGCAGCCTACACAAATATCCAACACATCCTCAAATTCCATGCCAGAGCGAGGAGTTGTGGCAGAACACTTCCTAGCGCCTTTGGTGATCGGAACAGCCTTTACGACTTTCCTCTTTGGTGTTGCTGTAGTTCAAGTTCATGGAACTTTTCAATTCAACGATACAATTCGGCTGACTATTGACTGCTTTTTCAGACATACATTTATTACCGCCAGAACAAGGATTCTTTATCTATGAAGGTGCTGGTACGCAGGTATTTTGGGTTGTGCAATCTGACAACAGACATTCTAACCCAGAAGGTAGGTTGGGATTATCAGGTATTGTCTCCAACTTCTCCCTCCATTTCGACCTCACCCTGGCCGTGGCTAGCATTGCATCCCTCGTTCATGAAATCTCCTGCTTCACTTTCAAATATATTTCTACTGTCACAAATTTCGGCGTACCCGACACATTGACCAGAGCTATACCCAGCCTTAGCGTAAGCGCTGGTCTCATGCTCATTGTTTCGGCGGTGATATCCCTATTGGTGCAGGTGGGTCAGCCTTAATCCAAATTGCCCAAAATTCGACTGAACATAGCGGATAATAAGGGCTTCTCTGCTCATCGCGTCTGGCGAATCACGAATGGCACAATAATGCCGGTCTTTATTCTCATCCTGGTTGTGCTTCGATTCGGCTCTTCATTAGGCGCAGCTACCTTGGAGGTGAATATTGGCTCTTTTAGTCAGTTTCTCAGGACTTGGAGATGGCTTCTCGCAACAAGTTGGCTCCTAGGTAAGCTGGTCGTGTTCCTGGCCCACCCCTCATTACCGCTTATACGATAAAGGTGCTGCTACGGATGTCTTGGTAACTCTCAACCTCTGTTATAGTCTGTATCGGCGGCGCTCTGGATTCAAGGAGTGTGTCAAATATGATGTTTCTTGTGATTCTCCGTCGATGTTGAAGTTTACCCCTTTAGAACTATAAGGATTCTCGATAGGTTGATCGCTTGGGTTATTGGTATATTTTTCAGATTTGAACAATCGTTGAAATTCTGACAATGCGTCTCACAGCTACGGGAATGCTCAACAGGTCTGCACAATTTTGTGGCCTTAACCTCACCCCCCTGATGAATGATGACTTCCATCAACTCCAGTATTGCAGCCATCCTAACCGCAGTTCTAGTCAGTCGTCGCGGTTTTTTCGCTAGCCTTCGGCTTAACTACCACTTGATCACAGTTCTTGACCATGGGAGAGAAGAATCGTATGTTAATTTCTTTTCCTTTTTAGCAGCAAGGAGTAACATGTTATGTTGCAATGCAGTGATTTGGGGTGCGGTTTTGACTTCAAACCCTCGCCGTAAGCATATTGTCATTTACCCTCGCGTTCCAATGCTGACAATATCTGGTTTTAGTCCTTTTCATTTCGATGATGGCAATGTAGCCTCTCTAATACTGGATGGTATTGCATCATCTGATTCCAGGAAACAGTCTAAATAATCGAGGTAACCTGCGGCGGAATAGGGAAACGTTAACTACAGCCTCCATGCAACTGGGCAGTTTCATTGCAGGCCGCTCAAAGGCCAGAGGCCACGACCCCTCGACCAGGAACACCTACGACGTAAATCTTGCATTTTTTTTTGTCTAGAACAGCATAATGAATCTTCCAGGACCGCAGGTACCCGATCATGAGATTTCTATGCAGATGGGCGATATCTTGGAAATAGACGAAGATCAACACAAAACCATACAGTAGATGCAATTCTTTGAATATATATGGTTGCCTCTCGCCTGGATGGACCACCCAAACCCGGGTGAACGTTGTAGACGTCGGACATCATGGACGTGGTTTGAAAAATGTTCTCCCCCTGATTTTAAGAGTCATGGAGTAGCTGAAGTACATACTGGTGTGACTGCCACTGTGGCGGTGGTGGTAGTTGGTGGCTATGAAGAATTTTAATACACTTACATAAATGATGCTGATAGAGAAGTGGTCATGGTGTTGATTTTGTGTTCTCATTACGATTTCAACCCCTTTATGCAAGTCAGGCGGCTGGCGATCCGGTATTGACAATCTCGAATATTAAATTCGGACCGTTCATGTACCATCTGACCGCGTCAAACTTTCCCCACACGTACTTGTGACAGGATCAAATACGAGAACTTGGCTGAAGTTGGGAGAGAGAGATAAAAAGCTCAACATCTCCGTAATGTCCGTGTGGCATTTCGCCTCAAGAGGACGCTATGTTAACTTCCATATTCGCCACTTCCGCTTTATTTGTGTTACCCTACGTCAGGTCGTTTGCAGCCGCTGCGACGCTCGAGAAGGACTTCCTTAGTTCTCCATCTTATGTGAAGACTCTACCAATCAATCAACTGCGCCTGTTTGACTATGCGATGGCGGGTCTGGACAGAAATTTCGGGCCTCCATTCCTGGCACGTACATACACAATGTTTCAAGAAACTTCATAAGTTGACCTGACTTTAGTTCAATTCTCCTCGGTACTCTGCGTGGTATGCTGTGGGTCTACTAGCACGGGCGGAAGGCGACGATGTCCGAACTGCGGCCACAATCATCCGAGAAGTGTGAGCTTCCACGCTTGTGTTCATTATACACTATCACTGATGTAGGTCCGCCACACAATTTAGTGTTTCGTATCAATATCGTGACCCTTCGGCTCTCTGGTTCGGAACTTACAAGAACCGTATAGATGCACCAGATCCAGGTCTTGTGTACCCACCTCAAGTTTATCCATATTTCTGGTCCGACACGTGTCAGTGCTAATACATGTAAGCCAGCCATACACTTCGTATGACATGAATGTGGGGTTGTTCGTGTGTACCGCCTGGATCATTGTTGTGGAGGAATTTCAGCATCTGCTAGAGCCGAACCTCATCTCCTTGATGAAAGAGAGCATGTACAATGCTACGATTGGCGATGGATATCGTGTAGGGGGCGTTGACGGGGACAATCGTGAGCCACCCCATTTTGCAAGCCTCTTCAATTTACCAAGCCGTCACCAACTCACAGTTTATCCGATTTACTCCAATCCATGGTAGGCTGATTCTATTCACAAGCGCGTTAGTACTCTAACCGAATGTGTAGGTATATGCGAGTGATGTCGGCTACTTACGTTGGCCATATGATGAAGGACAAGAACATGACGTACTGGGGCAATGAGTGGGCGCGTCTAGCCATCACCGAGTTCGACCGGCATAACACATTGAGCGAGGTATAAGCATTCTCATCGACGCGCATGTCATTAATTATTCTAAATCAATCTTAGTTCAATTCAGGGACTTACACCGGTGTTACACTTTACGCACTCTCTCTTTGGGGTTACATGCCGGCCAATTCAACGATCGCTGGACGCGCTGCTGATATTATTTCGAAGACCTGGGAAAGTATTGGGAATTACTGGAACCCAACACTGAAGACGCTTGGAGGACCTTGGGATCGAACATACGGTTTCTCACTGGTAAAGGTTCATGTCCAGTTTTGCGACTGGAGATAATTGAGTAGACTTTAGAAATCGTACTTCGGCATCCTCGGTGCACAAATCACTGGGATCATCGGTGGGCTTGATGATGATTCAGCACCAATGCCCCTCCCGTTGATCGGTAGTGAACACTATGGCGATGCTTCTATCGTAGCTCTGTGATTAGTCCTTATTAACTCATATAGCTATTTTCTTACTGACTTGTATCTCATTCAGCACACCACTTGTTTCCAAATTTCACGATCAATACGTTTCCCCATCCGTGCGCGCAAAGTTGACGAAACTGAAAGGCGGCCATTCTCACTTCGAACAAGCCGTTTCACAACCATTTGATAAACTTGAGTACCCGCGAAACTATACCTCGTGGACGGGGCCAGGTCTAAGCGTCGGTGGAATTGAAGTTGACAGCAATGTTATCGGGGGACCCGCTATCAACCCTACTGCGTTCACACCTGGGGTCATTCTGTGGAAAACAGGTGCTGACCAAACTACTGGTTGGATTTCGGTAAGTGTTCTCAGAGTGCTGCCGCATACTTGGGAACTTTGGATGGCTGACTTCGTATATCAGCATTACGCCACCTCTAGGACGATTTCTGCTCTGGCTACAGAGAGGAACTTGACAGTACGTTACCCTTCCTCAAGTGCATTCCCCGACTTGCAGACAGGAAAATCAAATATCATGACCTTCCTCTTCTCCGGATTCAGGCATGTCTCTCTTGGGCCAGACTTCCTAGTAAATGGGACGGCAACGCTGCCTGGTCTCAAGCTGGCACTGTCTGGAAACGTCGTAGATCAAGGCTCGCGCCTGTTTGCATATGGCGTCGGAACGATCAATAATTTGCCGTATTACAACTTGACGTATGTGATTTCCGATGAGCTCGAGGGTGTTCCAGAGGTTGTGTTGGCGTTTGAAAAGATTTGAGAAGGCAGGAAAACGGCAGCGTTGAAATAGGATAGCATAGCACAGGATGGGCAAAATACGCAAGGGTCGTAGACCACGGCACCTTGGTTAATGGGATGATTTCGCACTAGACCTAGGTTTCTGAAAACCCTTGTGTTATCAAAGTCATTCACTTCCTTTTTACCCACGCTCTTGACCCTTTGGTGAACCCGACTCTCAAGGCAATTTGAATCTTCTGCACCTTTCGGGTCTTTTAAAGGGCAACCGTTGACCAGACTATGGCCATTAACGTTCAAGAATTTATGACAAACTCATCATGATTTCCTGGCAACTTCTTGGGACAATTCTCGGTGTAGTGCGGCTAGTACCACATCATCTCTCATCAGCTCGTCAGCTTTGGTTCACTGCCTTCTGATGTTGAAGATGCTGACAGAGTCCTTGATATATAATACAGATCTTCAAACATAGCCGTCATTGTCTCACTATCCCAATGTCTACCATTACCACCCGACTGACGACTCTCTTGAGTGAGATTTATCCGTTGGTATACTGAGCAATGGGATTGACCATTAACAGACATCCAGAGCCCCATAGTCTCTGCCCCAATGTATTTTGCTACCACACCCGCCATGGCTGCAGCAGTTAGTAGTGCGGGGGGATTTGGTTTCTTGGGAGCTGGTAAATTTAAATTATATTTTCCACTCTATTATATCTTACTTGGTGTGGGCAGGCCCAGACTCATCCGAACAGCTTCGCGGTGGAATTCGTTCTGTTAGAGAACTTCTAGGCCTCCCTTCTGGTGTTCCCGTTCCGATTGGAGTCGGGTTTCTTGGATGGGTCCTCAACAAGACTGAGAGTTCGAACGATCCACGCATTCCTGCTGTTCTAGAAGAGATGCCCGTTGCGGTCTGGTTCGCATTTGGAGCTGATCTTGGTAAATATATCACCCAAGTTCGTGATTACGACGCAAACCGGGGGCATAAGACACTCGTATTTGTGATCATCAACTCAATGGAGGAAGCTCTTCGCGCCGCGAACGAATGGAAAGTGGATGTGCTAGTTGTTCAAGGTAAATTGCGGTTGTATCATCATGTCATCAATTCACAAATGATCTCGATTTAAATAGGCAATGAGGCCGGAGGTCATGGGGCGGCATATGCGCCTCCGCTTCTTAGCCTACTGCAAGCCGTGGTCACCGAAATTCCAGACGGTCCCGTAAAGATAGCCGCTGGTGGTATATCCACTGGTGCACAAAGCGCAGCATTGCTGTCCCTTGGTGCTGAGGGTGTCGTCCTTGGTTCGAGGCTACTGTGTACCCCAGAATGCATGTATAGTGATATATTGAAGGGGGAAATCATTAAGGCTGGACTAAATGCCACGGCTAGAAGTTATGCCTTTGATGATGTTGGGAGGACTCGCTTTTGGCCCGAGGGAATCGACGGGCGTGCCATTGCAAATGATATTCTAGTTGATTACTCAGAGGGACTGGATCTTGATACTCGGCTGAAGAAGGCCGATGAAGCAAAGCAAAAGGGCGAGACAAGTCGATTGGTCGTTTGGGCTGGGGCAGGTATTGGACTGATCAAGGATACAAAAGACACAGTAGTACGTCGATGTTTCCTGACTTTTGAAACAATGTCATTGCTGAGACATGCCTCTAATGAACAGACGGTGATGAAGGAAGTCCAACATGACATTATACACACTTTGCGATCAGTTCCTGAGAGAGTGGGTCTGAAGTTGTGAGAGTCCTCTATCGACACAGATCTACACGCGTCATGCGATCTCTCCTTAGGATCTTAAAGATCGACCCTGATCTTCAGGTTGACACTGACTATATTGACATTACCATATGTATGACATGCAATATACAACTGACATCAGAGCTATCCGAAACTTTCCATGAGAGAACAAATGTAGATCGCTTAAAATTTCCCTACTCCTTTGCGACAACCACGATGGGCTTCCCAATCGCATCGCTTCCACCCAAAAGCATATTAATTAGAGCCTGAGGCGCATTTTCGATACCTTCAGAGGCGGTTTCCTCACTTCTAAGTTTCCCTTGTCCCATTAGCACAGGAACTTCAGCCATAAACCGTCCGAAGAACTGAGGAATGAATTCGGGAACGATAAACCCACGAACATCAAGCCGCTTCTTCATGATCAGGTGTGTGTTCTAGAATAGAAGGCAAGGTGAGGTTTGTTCCTTGCTTTGATAGTCATCTAGGAATTATGCACCTTGAGACGGTACCGTTTTTCGGGTGCAACGTTGTCACTTGCAACAGCTCCACAGATCTGATAGAAATGATTGTGTCCTCAGGAACGTTCAGATTAAACAATGAACAGTGACCCACGATTGCACGAGATCGTGGCACAAGGGCTTCAAGAGCGGCGTCTAAGGCTTCTCCACCGACGTTGTCCTGGAAGCAAGTATATTAATTGAGTCCGGTTTCCACTGAGTGGAAAAAATACACACCCAAAAGACGTGAATAGGCCCATGTTGAGATAACACTGATTCATAGCTCTGTTTCTTGTAGTTGAAGGGGAGATCGACACCAAGCGATCGTATATATTCGACTTTGGCGTCCGACCCGGCGGATGCGATAACTTTGAGACTGACGTTACATTCACTTGAGATGAATGACGAATGAGACGAAAAATAGCCCGACTGACCCTTTTAGCTTCGCGAGCTGAACAACGACACTGCATGGAAAATTCATATGTTAGACACCGTGATGAAGGATCAATAACCTACCTTCCAACGCCTGATGCACCGGATGAAACAAAAATCGTATCTCCCTAATAGTTGTCAGCAAGGGAATATGAGGTAGATACACTAAGGCCAATTTACTCACCTCTTTCGCTTCCACCAAGCCCTCGAATGCAACGAATGCAGTCAAACCAGGTGTGCCTAGAAGACTGATGTATTTCGAGAGAGGGTACAGACCATTTGGGTTGGGGACGACCTGCAGAGCAAGGGAATCCATGTCGAAGGTCTCTGGTGCCCAATCTTCGGGCTTGAAGTTGACGCGACCTGTGAAGTAATTGGTATATAATCCTAACTACAGAAGGCAGGGCACGAACCCTCGATGTATGGCTGTACGGTGTAAGCTTCCCAGGTCGTTTGCCCGTACATATAGTCACCAACTTTGATACCGTCTTTTTCTGAACGTAGAACAACTACGAGACCAGGACCAATAAGACTGTGAAAACGATTCGATCCAAGTTTATATTATAGTACGCGGGAGCCTGGACTTACGGTACCCCAACGGTAAATGTTGTTGTATAACTCGGAATACCGGGGTCGCGCATGCGCTCGCGCATCGACGGCTCAGGACTGGAAGGTTTACCACTATTATCAAAAACAGTTGTGGAAATGAAGGATGTTGTTACCTCAGGATGAGGGTCTTGGTAAGGAAACCACCATTGAGAGGGATATTGTCGAGGTCGATGGTACGGGATGAATCAAAAGTGATATGTTGGCCGATAACAGGCAGTTGCCCAGTAGCTGGGCGTTTGGAAAACACGACGCGGGGATTCGAGGTCATTGCTGAGATGGCTACTCAGAGGGAAAATGAGTAAGATTATCAACATTGTGTGTTTTATATTGGGGGGACCGTGTGTACCCGTATTCGGAGTATACAAGTGCTTCCTGAGCGCCTTGGAATTCGGGTAACAACCTCCTGATGCGGTTGAATGTCGGCGCGCGCCGTGCAATATGCGAGGTGCAAGGGTCAATCCGACTCAAATTCTGTTGTTGGCCAAATCTTCATGTGGTTACCATGATTATCAAGTTTAAACGATACCCCGAGCCCGAGTAAAATTGCCCATCAGGGGAAGTAAATGATAGTGGGTTCAAGGAAAGAGTAGTCTAAAATATAGGAAGACAGATTGTCTGTAAGGAGCGTAATGTAGTATGTGATCTAGAATATCTAATAACTCTAATATAATGCTGAATATTATATAAATAGGCATAATAAATCAAAATTTCAAAGAAATCTCGTCTCTGCTTCGAAGGAAGTCATCTAAGTTATCAATTCGAGGGTCAAGGTTCAAGCGGTATGGAAGAGGAGTACGCCCCGATAGTCCCTCGTATTCTTCCAAAGATATTGGCTCATCTGGGAGGCTGCGGAACGTAAAAGCCCAAAGAAGCCGCGATATTGCAAGCCACAATTCGCGCTCTGCAGCAGGAAGACCCGGGCAAATCCGCCTCCTGAAAATAGAGATTGTCAGTTATAGTCTGAGAATGCTAGATATTTTGCCCACCCAGCTCCGAATGTCCAGTGATCGCGATCCAACACGTTGGCAAGTTTAGCAGATTCACCACAGCTAAGCTCGTCCCCAAGGTATCTCTCAGGATCAAACCTGTCACTAAAAATGGGTATCGCTAAATAAGCATAACAGGGATGAAATTCATGTAACATACGGGTTGGGATAACGCTCCGCGTTGTGATGCAACGTATAGCAGTTGAGGACAACGACCGTATCTTTCGGGATAAATTCTCCTTTGTAAACAAAGTCCTGGCTAGAGCAGTGGGGAGTAGCCATCCAGAATGGAGCGTGCACACGTTGAACCTTTGCGCAATGATAATCAGATTGTAAACACAGCTTGCAAGAGACTTGGTATTACCTCCTTGATTATTGCACGAATGTACGGTAAATCTTGTTCGTCTTCGACTGTGGGCCAACGGTCGCGGCCAATAACGCGATCAAGTTCCTCATGCGCGCGTGCTTGGATCTCCGGGTAGGAAGGAATAAGAGCCATAAACCATTGGATTATCCCAGATGTCTACGTGATAGGTTAGTATAGCACATTAGATGATGTAAATGCATAATATGGCTTACCGAATGGACACCACCCAAAGTAAATACTGCGGAAAGCATGCAAAGGTCCTCCCAATCGAGGTTTTCTTGCTCTTGTGTCTGAATTAAAGTCTTTACAAGACAATCTGGAACGTCTTCTCCTCCGTTCATTCGTGCTTTCACACGTTGGATCATGCTACCATAGACATCGAGTAGTCCGTCGTGCAGCCTACGGCCACGGGAGCGCATCTTAGAAGGTATCCATTGAAGCGGTTCCAAGAAGTCGATAGCGTTTGACCAGGGTCCTAAAACATGCTATGTAAGTCCAAGGAGACATCAAGTAAATGAAAATATAGACCGGTAAGATCCATAAATTCCATAGCCAAATCGAGAGCCTTCTCGACCAAAGGGTCCGATGTTGAGTCGGTTCGCGTTGCAAAAGAAATGATAAGCATGTTGCTTTGAAATAATGTCAGTAAAAAGTCATGAAAAAGCAATGTGCAAAAACTTACTTAAGAGCAAACCTCCCGGCATAATGAGCAGGGTTAATAGAGAGTTTACCGTGGTTTGTTTCCTCGAACAGAGAACGAATAAAGATGTGAGCTTCGTAATCCATAGTATTTGCATATCCTTGTAGAGCTTTGGGAGTAAGGAGCTGCATAGCAATCTTGCGATGCTGTCTCCTGACGTTCGTTTCCGAACATGTTGGCCATTGCGAGAGGTAACATATTAACAAGACGCTCACCATTTATCACCGTATTCGGATGCTGTGATGGCCCTCCCACGGAGGATTACTTGATTTTTCATAAAATACCTTTTGCGGGAGGAGAAGATCGAGCCATTGGTAACGAGCAGATCACGAGCAATATGCGGGTCGGAAATAACCACGAAAAGCTGGCTGCCCATCCAAACTGAGAATAGCGGGCCGTAAGTTTTTGCCCAGGCGTCGAGCGCACGCTCTGGGTATTTTTGAAGGAACGCGTAACGGATCGGCGGCCCTGGTGGTAAGGTGCTGCCGTCGCTTGCTTTGATCATTTTGCGAAGCAGAACCGGGCTCAGGAAATAGATCAGACAAGCCACAGCGGCAACCAACGCGGCCTAAGGAGATAATTTAATCAAAATAAGTCAACCGCGTAGAGTATATGCTACGAACGATTCGGAGGGAGAGATTCAACGACTCCATCGTAAGTGGGGGTGGGGGTGGGGGTGGGAGAGGGATTAAAGAAAAGAATGAAACAAGAGTGCAACGGGATCCACTCCAGTTAAATATGTTTCCAACAATACCAGAAGTTTCTCCGCATGCCGGTATCTGAGCACTTAAATTCGTGAGTATGTAAAAGTGCGCGGAACGAGTCACAGATCAGGGAATGTAGAGATGTACCACGCATTCAATAGGATCACAGTGATCGGAATGTCTCAGCCCAATAAACTGCACATCAATGACCGCGTCGACGCGCGGCGTAACAGAAATTGAACAGGAGAAGACGGCATCTCATGAAACTTGAAGTAATTGTCAGAAATCGCGACGTGAGATGAGAGGTTTCGGACTGCGCACGCAGAGCTGACAAGTGGGTGTTCCTGTGACAGTTTGAAACAGCAAAAGACCGCAAGGCGCACAAACCGTTCAGACAAAGATATTCAGCAAAATAAGTCGGGTTGGCATGATCGGACTAGGTTCAAAAGGGGAAAAGGTTCGCTTCAGGAGACCAGAGTTTGAATATTACAGTAACGGAGACGGCCGGCCCAGCAATTTCACGTCGCAAGAGCTCGCCAAAGCGCAGACGGGTAACTAAATAACATGTTGCGACTTGTCGGCAGGAAATACATTGCATGGCATTTGTGACTATTTAAAACTCCAAGCCATCATTAGATCAGGCGGAGATTAGATTATGTTTCATTGTGACTGCCAATTACGTAATATGAAGATCTCTTCAACTTAAAACTCTACTCATTTCATCAGAGCCGCATAACGACAACTCTGATATCTTTTTTCCCAAGCATTGGGTCCGCGCATCAAGAAGGGGCTATCGGTGAAAGCGTGTGTAATGGTTTCTCAAGTTCTAATCATCGCAACTTGGGGACCTTGAGGCTTTGTAATTGGATTATTTACTCTCATGTTTTTATGGCCATGTGAACCCTCATGGCGTAATGCGCCGCTAATGCCATTCAGGGACACATCAATTCACTCTCTTGATAAACAAGATCTCATCCTAGAGCTCTTCATCACGAAAGCTTTCTCTAAGTCTGCACCAGGTGAGAATCATGTTGGAGCCTCTCCACAATGTCCATTCTCGTTACTGATTCCGATCAACCATTGTAGTATCAACATGCCTCGTATCAGCACCCCTCTCACCAAGTTGCTCAGTAGGTTCATATACTTCAGTTGGGTATTCGTCAATAATTCGCTTCGAAGATGTTGACCTACCAATCATATGCGCGCCCATGGCATTCGCGAGCGAAGCAGATCTTGCTAGTGCCGTAACTGCTGCTTCTGCGTTTGGCTTTATAGGAGCAGGCATGTAAAGATTGGATGGCCTTCGCAGATCCCTTGATGTTGACATGTTGACGCAGGCTTCACGTCCTCCCAAGAACTCAAGCGATTCTTTCAAACCGTCCGAGCAAAGCTCAACATTGCTGATCACGATCCAGTTCCGGTTGGGATCGGCTTCATCGGTTGGATCCTGGAGATGACAGAAACTTCCGATGATCCTCGTATTGAGGCAATTTTAGAGGAGAAGCCTGTTGCAATATGGTTCTCGTTTGGAGTTGATCTTGGAAAATATGTCGCTCAAGTCAAGAGATATGACGCGAAGCGAGAACACAAGACGATTATTTTTGTGCAGGTGCATTCCTTGGAAGATGCGTTGAAGGCTGCAAACGAATGGAATGTGGACGTCATCGTGACCGAAGGTACATTTCGCTTCGTACTCTCGATCATCATATAACCTCAACATGACGCTTTTTAGGTATTGAAGCTGGAGGCCACGGAGGATCGGAGGCGCCTCCTCTTTTGACACTCCTACAGGCAGTCATTAAGGCCATTCCAAATGGTCCCTTGATTGTCGCTGCCGGCGGTATCTCCACAGGGCTGCAGATCGCTGGTCTTCTTACAATGGGCGCCGCCGGTGTAGTTCTTGGCACACGTTTCTTGTTCACCACCGAGTGCATCTACTCGCCCGAGATGAAGGAGGTGATCATTGGAGCGGACCTAGGTTCAACAATCAGAACGCTGGCCTTCGATGAGGTTGGACGAACCAACGGTTGGCCGCCAAAGATCAACGGTCGGGCAATTGCAAATAATATCATTCAGGATGTAGAGGAGGGCCTAGATCTTACAGAACGACAGAAGAGGTTTGATGAGAGCATGGCCTCTGGTGACAATTCACGCCTCATCATATGGGCTGGCGTTGGGGTTGGCCTCACCAACAAAATTACCAGCGCCGCAGTATGTGGTCAACTTTTTCATAAACGCTTACTGACTAAGATCATTATCACATGTAGGACGTTGTCGAAGAGCTCTCCACAGAGGCAATCAACGCATTGCAATCGGCATCGAAGTTGACTGGTTAACATTGCTGCGTACGACTTACATACGACCCAGTGTCCAATGTATATCATTATTTTCCATAGGCTCTGCCGAATGAAATGGGGTTTCTAAGAAAAGGAAGAGCAGGGAAGAGTCTAGAAGAGCAAAAACCCTTGATCGATGAATGTTCCAATGGTCTAACTGAGTATGGTGGTCACAATGCCGCCACTCTCACGAGTGTTGATAAATGACCGAAGCAAAAGGACGGTGACCCTGGATGGGGTTGATGAGGGTTGATGCCATCGGAAGAGAGATCTCTTTACGACCATGGAAAGTTCCTCCATATGTCCAACTCCGTTCATCAAATTTACTTATGAGCCGTTCAGAATGTACAAGGGACATTCAACCCCACTCCTTTACACCACAAAATACCTCAAGCACGGTCCCCCTTTAGTTCATACAGTTAATTCTGTCGATTGAGCAATGGGTCAGCTGTCATTAGAGAAAACTTTCCTTCTCGCGGCATGGGTTGAGGTAGGATCGCTGAAAGTTTCATTGCCTCTCATAGAATTTGACGTGAATGTTTTAGGCTCTGGTTTACGGCTTCTTCTTTTGCATTTTTTGTGCAACGATGTACATTCATTTCTCTACAAACCTGACTCGCCACCATGATCGCCACACAAATGTAGGCGGCTGCAATTGTCGCTAAGATGTACTTGACATGTAAATATTTAATAGGTTATGATCGGGATATCGGGCGTCATGTTCTTCATCGCTACTTGGCACCTCATAATGAACGTTATTCGCCTTCTCCGTGGTTACGTTGATCATCGCCTTACACCTGGTGGCCCTGCTGCGTACATTGGGAACTTGCAACCATGGGACCACATTCTGAAAGACACCCTATATGCTACACAAGAGAACTTGGGTAGCGCGGCCGCAGTACGTGTTATTTGCCATTTATCCAGAGGCCAAGTTATTTAATGCACTCGCTAGATCTATCGTTGTTGGATTTTGTATAATAAGGATTGGAAGGTCATTGTGTTGCCTATCGTTTTGTTGATCACTAATTTTGGTACGTGGTTGGACTGCCTCGCCGAAAAATGGGTCTAACCGTTTTTACCAGTTGCTGGCTATACGGTATGCGCGACGTATGCCATTGTTGACCCTACGGAGACTGTATTCAGCTCTCGTTTGGATCAGTGGATCAAGACGTTTTACTCGATTGCAGTCGTCTTGAACATCATCACCACAAGCTTGATGGCATACCGCATATACATGACCCACAAAAGGTCGGTTGCTTACAACACAGGAAAGGGCCGACTACTTCCTGTTTTGCAAATCCTTGTCGAATCTGCTGCACTTCAATTGATTGTTGAAACTGTTTTGCTTGCCCTTTACTGCTCGAACATCAATGCCCAGTACATTCTACTGGAGTCTGTAGCCTCCATCGTCGTAAGTTCTACTGTCACTTTATTCAGCGTGGAAGTACTAGCTAATAATGCTCTAGGGAATTACTTTCAACGCAATCACAATACGCATTAAGCTCCATGTCATATCTCAGACGTCTAGTCAATCGACCTCAGCAGCTACGCACCCAGTGCAAACCATCGGGAGCCTGCCTTTGCGGCGGATTCACGTAAACATCACACAGGACATAGAGGATCATTCTGACTCCTCCTATAACCTTGACAAGCATTCACAAGCGTAACGAACTGTGTCCATACACATTACACATGCACTTGTTTATCTGTAGTGTATTTTTTTGGACTTTGACGTAGATTGGTTGTATTGGTGAGGATAAAAACACGTGTATACCCTTATTGAGGATTTTTATTCCAGAGTTTGGATTTGGAAGTATACATAGCACTCTTGGTTTAGGTACGGTTAGCATGCCTCCAAATTCCAATAACATTGTGACGTATCGGCAGTGTCCGTCAGGTGTGACATGAGGATTCCACTCCACAAATCAAAGTTGGAATTGATTTGCGTACGTAGGCTGGACTGAAGTCATGATAGGTCATGATCATCGTGAAGTGTCTCGGTAAAATGAACGGACATGCAGGGTAGGCGACGCGTAGGGATCTCCACGTTGAAGTGGGGCTGATTCCATTGGATGATAGTTGGCGACCACAGGTGCTAGAGAAACTGATAGATACAAGGGGTACTGTACATGTGTACCTGGGATTATGGGAGAACTTTGAACCTAGAGTGTAAGCATTAGAACAGCCGATTGGGACGGTTGTGGTTTGGCGAACCAGGTACGTGCGTTGTTCATAACACCCCAAGTGGCATAGTAACTCTGGTCGAAAGGAGGGCCACCGCCATCAAACACTTATCCATGGTCCAATAGGATGTGGCTTAGTAACCCATCAGAAACCTTCCTTTCTTTCCCGTTCGAACTTAACTAAAATGGTAGGTCGTGGTGGCGGCACTTGTTATGTGCAACATTTCTCTTGTCTTTAACAAACCCATACCTTATTCGTGGAATTTATGAGCAAGGCGGTTTCAACGAAGAGGCTGTGTTGATTGAAGCCCGCTACTGCGAATTATTATGTAGCCCGTGTGGAAGTGACTGGTTACCTAAACGCATCTATATACTCCGTGTTCTACGATGTGAACAGTTTCTTACGTGAATGGATTGACGAATGGACGTCGCTTACGATTGTTTACAGCCAATGAATGACAAGCAAGAGCGCGCAGGCGCTAAGTGGAGTATCTTTGCCAGCATATCACCAAGACCAAGAGACTTCTGATAAGTAGTCATGGAGGAAGCTTTCATCCACACTGCCTTGAGGGTGCCAAAGCTGAGAAAATTGCATCGGCAATTCAAATATACTAGAAATTCGACAAGGTTTGCGAAATTGTCATACGCAGATTGTTACGCGAAACACCAACGAAACTACTGTGCGCTGATCTGGTACGACCAACATGAACGTCCCAACGGCGGCAGTAAATGAACTGACATTGAAATGTCGAATCGGCGTATCTGGTGTAACCACGGTATCAATTCAAACCCTTCTGGTTGATTGAACAACAGGAAACGTATCTGTTTGACGAAAAGGGCAGAAATTGATAGCATGAAGAAAGAAATGTAGTATGTACTCAGTGTAAGAGATTCGCCTATGTGCCTGCAGCTCCCGAGGGACGTACTATTGGGTTGTAAAATGGGCGAGGTATTTGATTAGGAGCCGAGAAGGTGACGTATCTGAGCCCTCCTAGTTCTGGATCAGTTTGAGACCGTAGTGGAGCTTGGCCAGCCCACAGTTACTACCAATCAACAAAAGGAGTATGAAAGGGTACCGCTCCATGGGAGCTGTTCCCTGGTGTGAAGAGCGAGTGATCCTGAGTAAGGTGTATGACTGTGAAAACGAAACAAAGAGTCAATGTATTACCGAGGTCGCCATAGGAAGCTGAAAGCCAAGTGAATACTAATAGTCTTACAAGGGTAAGCAACCAGGGTCAACACACTTGTGCTCGATCAAAAGCTTCTTTCATCGCTTTGCCGTAAGATTTACCGACTCCTGAGTTAAGGTAAGATATATTAGAGAGGGCGAATATATTGAAGGGTGTAACATTCTCATGGTTGAGAAGATCCTACAAAAACGGGGTGAAGATTGGCCGCTTTAATACAATACATTGAATGAGACATTCTGTCCGAGATCATCTTGCGGTCATGCCGGCAAAGACTGGTAGTCACTGCTGATGCAGCACTGGGTATTCAAAAGGGAGAACGGTTCAGGGAAGGGACCGCAGTATCCGGACGTATTTGTGGGTACTTCGAGGTATGGCAGCGGGCGCCAACCGGCGGCAAGGGCGTTCTTTAAATCATACCCATTAGCGTATGTATGTACTACATCCAAGCCGCGCGAAATTCTTTCCATTTTGATATGCAAGCCTTGTTCCACAATACCAATGAACGATATTACAACCTACTTGCACCGAAAACGACGAGGAAGAGTTTGGTGGACACGGAGTGTGGGTTTCACGGTTGATAATTCAATGGCGGAGACAAGAGAAAGGAGAACGTCTGGACATGAGACGACTGCGCTGGCGCCAATAACAATCTCGATGAGCTGAAGCTTCAACTTCAAGCCATAGTGAGGAAGCTTTTTTCCGTCGATGAGTTTCTACGGTCATGTGATATTGTGACAAAATTGTGACAAGTTTACCTTGTGACGTTTCCCAAAGAAAACTTGTTAAATTATGACTATGTTTGTGGGGGCTGCCCGGGCTGGACCTTCTTGTCTGATCCTGCGGCAAACTGCTCTTAAATCATGCGCCACAATACTTCCCTTCAGTTGTCAACAGCAGCGCCATGCGGCGTCGAAGGCTGTATCAGCCAATAAAAGTGACGTACTGCTATACTACAATTCCTGGACGAGTTACTTATATATCTCCAGAAAAGTCGCCATCGTTTAACCAGAAAGGCAAAAAGGAAGGAAAGGGGGAAGTGACTGAGGAGAAGAAGCAGAAAAGTCTTGGGGTAGGTGCTTTCGACTTGTGATATACCGTGTTCCGTTCATAATAGCCCTGCCAGGCTTTTCGGCCTCTTCCAGTGTCCAGTCTTACTCTTGAGATATTTGAATCGGGGGATAGGACACCTTTGAAACTGCCCACCTTTAAACCGGTGTGTGGTGGACTTATGACGGCGGCGCGTGACGCTCAATCTTCCTCTTCAGACTCTGGCTATGATTGCCAAGGCCACCGAGTTTCCGACGATTGAGAATGACCCTTCCCGGGTATATGGGCTGCCCAAGAAGATGCTGCTGGAGGTGTACCCATTTTGTAACTTATATCTTGCATTGCGCTTACCTTGGCTTAGTTCCGACTTCTTTCGAAACCATGTTCCATTGTCAGAGACGTGACAGTGAAAAGCGTTGAGCTTCTTGATGGCGCGAAGGATAAATCTAGCTTGGATACGCGGGTGGTTCTCAGTGCGTGATCTACAAATACCTCTCGAGACAGAACACTCATCAACCTGCCTAGGTGGCCGACCGGGATGCGGGAAAAGTTTTCTACTGCTGCAAATGGTGGAACATAGTGTTGTAAATGGCTGGATAGTGATATACATTCCCCGAGGCATGTTTTGTGTTATGTTTTTGTTGGTACCAAATTTATTATATTTTCGTAGCGGTGAAGCTTGTAAATTCCACGACACCGCACGAATACAACCTCCGCACACGAACGTACCTGCAACCCGCATTTTCCTTCCAAACTCTCCGGCGTATACAAACGACCAATATGGCCCAGCTAACGGCGTTGACGACGCAGAAAAAACACACCTTTGAGAGGCGAGAGGTGCCTATAGGGACGAACCTCTTTGATCTCATTGGGGTGGCACTGAAGGAGCCACCTCTCGCTCCTCTCATCCTGGAGTCACTCATGTCGGAGCTCAGTACTCAGTCAAAGTATACTTTTTTTTTTTCATCCGCTCTTTCAACTGTCTGATATACCATCATGTAGGACCCCAGTCCTTTTCGCTGTGGACGACTTCCAGGCGTTGTACTGCCGTACAGCTTACCGTGACCCCCATTTTGTCCCTATTCGACCGTACCATTTATCCATACCGCGGATGATCATGGAATTTGCATCGGGTAAAAGGGCCTTTGTGAGTACTTTGCCGCTCTATACACCTTTTAATTCTGACGCTTCCTGTAGGCGAAGGGCGCATTCGTAGGATCAATTACGAGCTCCGATACGAACTATAAGCTCCCGCTAGAGTTGAGGGATGCACTGGAGCTCCCGCACGAACACTTCCGGACGCCGTACGACAAGATCTCACGCCCGCTGATGGAGTATACGACGGGCCTGAAGGCATTCCACGTCCCGGATGGCCTGAGCATACCGGAGGCGGCAGCATTGTTCGAGGTGTGGAAGGACAACAAGGCGCTTGTTTCATGTATGTTATTTGTTTTTTTTACGCTTGTCGGTCTGACGAAGGTGCTGTAGCGATGTATGATGAGGTATTTTTGGCCAAATATGCAGAGTCGAGTGGGAACCCAAGGGACTTTGTGTGGAAGGGGTTGTTGTCCACTTTGGAGACGTAGTTTCTATATACACCCAGGAATTGCACAACAATATACTCGTACACTATGTATCAATTTGTCCAATGTGATATTTTCCATTCTAAACCCAGCGCTGCACAACCACACTATTCACGAGCCCTGCGCCCTCGATGGTTGCGTCCAAATCTTCTAGGACGCGATTGGGAAATGTTGTGCCAATGGTGTATGGGCGGGTTAGATTCACCGTATTTGCACTACTAGTCATTCAGTAGAAGTGAGATATTTTGCAAGGAAGTACGCACGCATTGATAAAGTTCCTCAAGTCCCGGACATGATGCGTCAGATTCATGCGGCACACGATCCTCGTCCCGTCTGCTAGGCGGATTTGTACACTTGTGGTGGGCTTGGATTGGTCGACTTCGAAGTGTGTGGCGACGCTCTCCCGGTCTGGGTTTGCGGTGGCAGCAGAAGACGAAGTAGGGAAGCCACCGGGCATGGAGGTGTCTGCGGTGCTAGTGGTTGTGGCTGGGACGGGAGCACCGAGCCGGTTGCCGGAGCCGGAAAAGATTCTGGGGCCTTGTGGCGGGACGTATGGCTCAGTTGTGCGCTTGGAGATGCGGACTTCGACGGGTTGGCCGGGGAGGACGTTGAGGATGGAGGGAGGGGCGCGGCTGGGGTGTGAATGAGTAAATAAAGAAGGTATGGTATAGGGAAATGTACCCCGAGTTGATCTGAGCAAGGAGATCGGCGTTGTTTGGGTCGTCGTAACGCATAAGTTCGCCGTCCTCGACTTGGAAACCATCTTGCCAAAAGGTGAGATGGCGAATGGCAGGGGTTTCATCTTCTGTGGAATGGTTTAGTAGATTGGGTGACAGGGTGAATGGGCGTACCAGGCTTGGCGTTGGGGTCAGGGATGAATTCGCTTTCGACATCTTCGCCACCTAGCTTGTGACCGCCACCAGTGAATGTGGTGGATGTGTTTGCGGTTGCAGTTGATGGGCCGCCTCTGGAGAAGGATGAGTTGATGTAGGACTGGTGTAGGATAATCGACTTACTCTGCGGCACGGCGCAGCAAGTCGCGGACGAGATCACCTCCTGGGACCCTAGACGGTGCATTGGGGTTTTGGATGGAGAGACCGCTGTGGTAGGGTGAGATCAAGAAGGATCAGAGTACAAAAGACATGCCTGCGCTCGCCACCAGCGAACCACTCCTCTCGCTTGTTGTCTTTGGCATCGTCGTCGCTATCATCGCTGGGGGGAGGTCCTTTGCGAGAGGAAGGAGGCAGGCCGGCGATGGTACCAAATCGTGATGAACTGCTACTTGAATTACCACTTCTACAACAGAATCAGGATCGTCGAGGAGATGGATTGCTGGGATGTTATTAATTACCCCGACCAGTCACCGATACGACCTACCCTTGGGGCAGCCGAGGGGCGGGACCAGGAAGCAGGAAGAGGTTCTGCAGCGCCGCCACCAAGAGAGCGACCGCCGGCAGTGTTTGAATTGTTGTCGTCGTCGTTGTCGGCCATGGCGTCGAGAGCAAGTTTGTCTGACGCGGCCTCATATAAATAGTAGAGCACGTGACCACGACGCGTTACAAAAAGTGACTATAGATTCTAACGTTTCTTGCCCTTCTTTCTAGGACTTTTAATCTCTTCTGGCAGCCATTCATTCTTTTCCAGCTGCACCCCTCGTCCTGCGAGGCTGGAAGTTGGTGCAGCATCTTCTTCTGCTGCAGCTTTTGCAATCTCTTCTGGACTCACCGTCTCTCCACGGCGGATGCGGGCTGCAATGTCGGGGGTGACACGGATACGGCGGACGTTGGTCTGGAAGCCAGGAGCTGTGGGCTGTTAGGTAGAGATACAGTAGAGCCGTAAATATACACTCACCGCCTTTGCCAATGCCATACAGCCTCAGTCTGCGAGCGAGGTACCACTTGCGTACGTAGTATGCGGTGAGCAGCAGGGTAGGTGGGATGCTGTATAAGAATTACGGTTAGAGAACTTGGGGAGCAGGGCAAGGGACGTACGTGAGCCAGAGCAACGAAGGGTGGCCGTCGTCGTTGGACATGGTGGTGGTAGCGGAGCAACGTGTGACTTGATGATCCACACCTCGACCCTCCTCGCCCGCTCACCAGCTGTTCTGCTTTCCTCGTTGCGTGCTCTCTCTTCTGCTCACCCCAAGCACACCCTTTTATTCGCTCTCTCTCATAATTGCCCAGCCCCTGACCTCGAAGAACTCGTCAAGTCACTCACCGCTGGCACCGCTGTTGGCTGTCTTTCTGCCCCGTTTTCTGCGTATCCAGGGCACATTGCATGCTCTCTGGCCTTTTTCCCGTCTGATTTGGCGGTGCCGTTCCGTTCGACTATTCCTGGCCGTGCTGCACCTCAGGTCGGACGGTGGCATGCTTTTCGCGAGAGAGAGTCGGCACCGCGCAACCTCCCAGAAGGCGAGTTTAGTTGGAAGGATGTGTGGGACCGAGCACCGCTACCGCTACCAGAAGCTCTGATTGGTTTGAAAGAAGTGAGCAATGTCGTGTATTTTACAGATGCTGCCCCAGAGGGGCTGGTCAGTTCACTGGGTGCAATTCCGGGTGCCAACAAGGTGCGTATGTATCTCTAACATCGTCCTTTTTTAAAAAAAAAATGGTTGCAGCTCGGCCTGCTTGCCTCGTCGACACCGTTCATCACAGGTCGTCCGGTGACGCTGTTCTATAACGACAAGATATACGACTCTGGTGCTGTGGGCCTTGCGTTGAACATCTCGTCTACAGTAAAGACTTCCTTCCAAGGCACCGTTCCCATTTCCCAGCCCATGACGGTTACCCGACGAGAAGGCAACATGGTCAACACACTTGACAACGCCAACCCCACACAACTGCTTCTCAAAGCGATCCGTGCCACTGGAATGGACATGGACGCCTCAGGGTCATTCAAAGAGGACGAAACGTTTATACTCGGCACACGGAGACGGATGTACCGCATTACGGCCGGTGACCCGTCTCGCGGAAACCTTGCGCTCGAGTCGGAAAACGCTCCGGCCGAGGGCACACGGGTGCAGGTATGTGTGTGAGCTCTTTTACTGCATCTACAGCTGATCATCTATTTCAGTTCTTCCATCTGACGAGGGCTGATGGTGGTGGATACGACAGCGACGAGAGGGGGATCCAGTTCTCTAGCAGCGTTGGGGGTGAGAGCTCGACGATGTTCATGGCAACGAGCGAGAATGGGTTTGTGGTGGGAGAGGAAGAAGAGAACTGGAATTGTAGAATAATCGGTAGTTCAGCGTCAATTTTGTGGTAGTGACATCTGTGACGTGACATACACGGCCTTACTCATCGGCAGCAACGATCACCAACGGCTTGTCCTCAACGTCCACTACGACGACAACGACGTCCCTGCTCACCGTCGTTCACCCATAAATATCGTATATTCCATGGGACAGTCCCCCTCGCGGCACTCCTCGTCGCCCCCATCTCTCCACCACGACGCCGGCCCCGTCCCCACTGCCCCCCGACGCTCTCGACGTGAGTCTCTTCGTCAGGGCATCCTCAATCTCGTAAAGCCTGCTTCTGCCCGCAAGTCGTGGCGCAATTCTCGCCGTTGGTCCAAGGCCCCTGTCGTCGACCCTCCTTTATCTTCTTCGCCTTCTTCTTCTCCTTCTTCCTCCTCCACTGCACTCCCACTGCCTCCAGTAGTAGAAAAGGGAAAACAGCCTCAGCACGATCCCACAGACTCTGATCTCTCATCAGTCACCGCTCCCACTGCTTCGTCTAGCACCAGTCCAGATGTCTCCGAGACCACTATTGTGGAGCCAGTCCTAGACGACGTCGTCGATGAACAGCTTGTCGCTAGTCCCGAGTTGCCTGCAGTCCCAGAGCCTTCTCTTCCAACTCTTGCCCCAATTCCTGAGATACCTGCACAGCAGCAGCCACAGCATCAATTTCCGCCACCCGGCACCCTAGTCGTCGTACAGGGCGTCGTTCACACTACTGATGTTCCCCGTCCGACCCCTCCAGTATCAGATGCACCTCCATCCGATGCACCTGCACGCCCTGCATCGACCCCACCTGCCTCCCGCAATCGCCTCTCTACTCTCCTCCATAGCCGCCCATCCAGTACCGTTGGCGTCTCTTCCACCACTCTAGATACTACTCCGCCTACTGAAGATCCTGTAGCTCCTCTCACAGACGTTGCTACCACTGATTCCAGTTCGGGTGTCATTTCTTCTGGCAGCATCGATGTTCTCGGAACTCTTCTAAGGTATGCTTCACCTGTTTCGGTAATTAGACGCTGTACTAAATCATTATATTTAGTGTCGCAGCAGCAGCCACCGCCGCCTCACTCCTAACCGGCACATCAGAACCTCTTCTCCTCCCTTCCAACCTTGCCGCCTCTCCTACTGCTGTCCCAAGCAACGCCCTCATCCCACTTGCCGAACGTCCTACTTCCCCTACTCCCACTTCCTCCGCCAACACCCTCGACAATCGCTCCGATCGCTTCCGCCACGCTTGGGGCAGCATCCGTGAGCGTCTCGGTCTTCGCCCTGCGCCCCTTGCCCGTACTCCAAATACTTCCAACACCCTCACCGCCACTGCCTCTGATGACACTGATCCCACTCCTGAAAGCACTGATCCACGTGAACAGCTCTTTGGCCAAATGGCCCGCGCCTTCAACCTGGGACTCGGGCTTGCCACGGAATCTGCAGCGTCAGTGTCTGGTTCGATGGGAGCTGCAGAAGGAGGTGCAGGTGCTAACAACGGGGAGCCGCCGGCTGAGGGCAGTTTTGAGCGGTTTTTAATGGATCTGCAGACGGACTTGAGGACCGCGTTGACCACCGGCACTGCCGTCCCAGCCGTCGTTGGGCAGGAGCAGGTGTCGACAGAGGTGCCGGTTTCCAGTGCTGACGATGACGATGATGATTCTAGTATGCCGCCCCTGGGTGATGTTTCTGATTCCGACGAGGACACTGACTTTGAAGACGCTCAAGAAGAGCTTGATTCTGACGAGGACGAAGAGGGTGATGTTCCTGAATCGGCTCCCGTTAACATCGTGGCAGGGTCGAATTCGACCCCCGCACAGGGGGCAACCGCATCTATGCCTGATGTTGATGCTCAAGGTCGTATCAACTGGTGGCGACTGTATCGTTTCGCACCCATCGCCCTCCCTCCAAACCATGTGCACGCACACGGGCTTGCCATGCCAGTCGTTTCTCCTCCCCCTCCAGAACCTATCGACTCTACCCTCTCGGAGCTCCCTTTTGCCGATAATGAACCTCAATCACCACCACCTATCCAGCCATCCCGCGCCCTGTCCGTCGTACCCGTCATTGTCGTGGGTGTGCAGAGTGTCAGCCCGGCTGGAGAGGAAGCCGATGAGGTCGCCGAAGAGACTCCTGTAGATGACGGTACGGGACCCCATCCCCATACTCAGACACAGGGAGCAACGACCACCGAGCAGCGGCCGCGGGGATGGCATATGCGTGCAGCAGAGGCAATACGGAGCCTCCGTCCTGGGGGACGGCGGGACCGTAATGTCACCCCCACGGCTGGGCCGGGGTCAAGAACGTTCTTGATCTATGTTATTGGCGGTTCGTGTTACGTTTTTTTTTTCTGTTCTCGACGCTTATGTCATTGTAGGATACTACCCGCCCAACCACACCATCCTCAATGGCGGGCCAGATACGCTTGCTTCATTGGAAGCACTACTGTATGTCCTTCCTCATTTTTGGCACGTGTCATGTTTTAACGTTCCGCAGAGAACTCGCAGACCTCTTGGGCCACACAAAGCCGCCCACTGTGACAAAGGAGGACATTGACAAGTCCGGACTTGAGATCATCAAGTCGTCACAGCTGGCCCAATATGAGAAGGAGGAGAAGATTTCGTCCAACTGCACAGAACGCGTACGTCTATTGCCCACTGCCACTCTTCTGGCTAACACGACCATCTAGTGTCTCATTTGCTTGGACGACTATTCACAGGAAGACGATATCCGAGTAATGAAGTGTCGCCATGCCTTCCACCAAAATTGTGTCGATAAATGGCTGGAGACGGGACGCAACAACTGCCCTGCCTGTCGATCAAAGGTATGTCCTCTCTCCGTCCTCTGTTCTAACTCTGACAACTTCTGTTCGCAGGGCGTCAACGTCGACGACGTGTAGCATTCTCCTTTCATTGTTTTTGGGATCTTCGTCCCATGTTATCATATTCCGTGCTTTCCCATGTAGCTCAAACAAACACCGACTCTCCTTCCACCGTTGTAGTACGTACATAAGTAATGCAGAAACCCACAATGTAGAATTGGACTCGTTGATACAATACAATCCCCGTTCTTCATGTATGTAACCGGGTATTAGATATATTTATTCTAGTCATTTCTATACAGCTGTGATGCCAGCCTCCTTTAGTTTTGCAACGAGTTCGTCTACATTCTCCACCTTGCCACCACCTACCCGCTGGGGAGGCTCTGACACCCTCAGAGTCTCCAACTGTGGTGTAAAGTCGATGCCAAGGTCTGCAGGCGTCAGTTTCTCCACGGGCTTCTTCTTGGCCTTCATGATGTTGGGTAGCGAAGCGTATCGCGGCTCTGAGAGTAAAATCAATGGTAGTAGGTACGAGATGCGAGCAGGGGCACACACCGTTCAGTCTACAGAATGCATCAGCTCAGACTAGCCACACAGAGGAAGCAGACCCACTCACCGCAGGTCCGTCGTGATGATCAACGGTAGCCGACATCTTATTTCCTCCCCCCCTCCATCAATCTCCCGCACCACAAGCGCCTCCTTCTTCGCTACATCAATGTTTACCTTGCTCGCAAACGTCGCCTGACTCCATCCTAAAAGACCCGCAAGCATTTGGCCCGTGACACCGAGGTCGTCATCGATCGACTGCTTTCCCAGTATCACAATGTCCACGCCGTCTTTTTCTCGCTGTATCAGCGCTTGAAGAGTCTTGGCAACAGCGAGCGGCTCCGGCGCGGGCGCGGACTCGGGAATCTCGACGTGGATGCTAGAGTCGGCACCCATCGCCAGTGCCGTGCGCAGCGTCTCCAGCGACTTTGGTGGACCAATGGTCACGGCTTTTATGGACTTGACGGCGTCCTTGAGGTGTTCCCGGATGCGGATGGCCTCTTCCACGGCTGCGGTGCCTGGATATGAGCATGGCGCAGGTGGGGGGGAGGACTGGACACACCGATTTCATCAAAGGGGTTCTATGGAGAGGTTTAGTTTCCATTTTCAGTGGTGTGGAATTGACATACGACTTGCCATTGAATGCTTCACGTTGAGGTCAATACCGGTCTGTTGGGGGTTGACGCGGATCTTGACGGCATAGTCGACGGCCCTGTCTGTCCTCAGTTAGGCTTCAATATATATACTCTTCACTCACCGTTTCACTGGCACGAGGATATTGAGCAAACGAATTGCAGACGGCCGCATCGTGGTTTGGGTTAAAGCAGCACGGAAGTTCGGAGCTCGGAAGTGGAGCAACCACTTCGACATCGTCACATCGTGACAATATCACACCCAGTTCCAGCTGACTGCAGCCCACGGCTTGACAAGACAATCGGAATGGGGGAGAAGACAGAAGAAACCTTTAATATGTTTCCCAGTCTTCGTAAGGGTGATCCTCGAAGAATGCAGACTCAGCCCAAAAGGAAGCGAGTGCCTAGAAGGTTGAGCGGACAGGATGCATCCTCTCGAGGAGCATAGTACTACCCCCTTTTACAATAGACGAAATCAAATTACTTGTAGTTAAATACTAGCAAGCTGTTAGATTGCCCGTTTAATGTCTAAGTAATCTGGAGAATTATCATGAAGAAATAGAGGTAAGAAATATTCAATCTTTCGCCAGTAACATAAAAAGGCTTTGGATGACCAACGACCAATTTTCATGACAACAATTGGGTCCACTCCACACAGTAGTAAGTGTGTTGCCCCACCAATGCGGAAACCATGACCCAACAGGTTCTCAAGTCCTGCTGACATCCAGATATTGTTGCAACAATGCATGAAGGTACTGCGGGTGAGGGGACACCATCCAGAAGTAGTCTCGAAAGCAAACATTGGAGCAGTTGGAGGTACCTGAGAATTAACAGAAAGATGATGCTGTAACGCAGTGACAGGGTCGACATGGTCACCAGACGCGTAAGAAATGATCCAATCACCACATTGTTTTGTTGTCTTGGAGTACGGTATTTTGAATTTGATAAAGCTGCGGTTGTCGATTGCTTTACCATACGAAATGGGGCAACCTCAAAGGACATGGGTGTCACAGCAGAATGAAGAAGTTGAGTCAACTAAAAGTTCGCCTAATTGGCAGCAATCTCGGAAGACTATTGTTGCCACCGCCCAAATAGCTGCGTCACAGGTATTGGAGAGGTCCAAGGATGTGCGTAAGATCGACATGTGCTTGAAGGTGACAGGATAACGTGGTAGTCGTCGAGATGTTAATGGTGTAAGATTTTCAACTCCCTTCAAAGTGCATTTTAGGATTTTACCACCATACCAAGGGGCACCATTGAAGGAATGCCATAGCTTTAATCCGTTTAGCCATGAATTAACTGTACTGCCACTTCTCTGAGAGGCACCCGATTCCGCAATGAATAAGGAGAGCAGAGCTTCGGTAGCAGGCATGCGAGCGTATTCTGAAATATCATGTTTGTCACAAAACTGATGAAAACAAAGAAGACTGGTGCCATAGTTTTGAATTGTATCTGGTGATACTGAAGATGATAAAACATGCTGCCAACAATGAATATTATCAGGAGGAAAGAAACAGGATAATTGTGTATGACTTTGAAAGGAAAATGGTGCACGCCACGATGAGATGTGATCACGAGCAACAACATGTGGCCGAAGTAGTGAGCACAATTTTGCTGCCAACGGAACATGAATAGGAGACAGAGATAAATTAGACAAAATTAAAATGGAGGTGATTCGACGAATGGATGCATTGTGCTCGGGGTTTCACAATCTTCCTCTCTTATATGCATCAACAACCAAAGTGTTGTCACTATATATGAGAATATCCACATCTTGCAATGAAGATTGGGAAGCAATCCACAGAACAGCCAACTCAACAGCGATAGTTTCTGCCCAGCCTATGTCACAATTTGCAGACCTCCATCTGGGACAAAGTTGCCATGCTGCATATGACGAACCAACAACCAGACCAAGCCCCCAGGAAGTGGAGGCGTCTACCCAAATATCAAGTCAACAGAATTTCATGGAGTCGACAATCGGAAGACATTAGCAAGGCTTAACATGTCTTGCCACCATCTCAAATCATTGTGAACAGAAGAGTTCAAATTCAGGGACTGGAACGGATTTTTGAAAGCCGCAATGAGATGGTTCAAAGATGGAAGAAAGAAATGGCCATCACGGTAAACAAACGTATCATGTTGAAGAGTACCATGGATCGACACAACCTTTTGTATGAAACCATCAAAGTATCAGACGTGTTGTGAGAATCAAGGAACATTGTGACTTTGTGGAGGTATTTGAGTCTTTTTTTCTCTGTAAGATGGACCTGTTTGTCCCATTGGAAACTAAGATATTCAGTAATGAAACTGAAGTCGTGACCTTTCTTGGAGAGGTCATGCCAATTAATACCAAGAGGACCAGTTATGGAAAAGACAGTCGAAAGGTCAAAGGAGTATGTGTAAGATGGAGTACCGTTTGGGGAGTATGATATAGATTTGGAAGTACGGAAGATGTTGAAGTCATCGACCCACTTGAAGACATAGACAATCTAATGGAAGTGTAGAACATCAACTGTGGTGTTGGCAACGGTGCCCTGAATATTGCCTGCAGTAGACATGCCGAAAGGGTTATTGTGGTCAGGAAAGATTTTGCCCTGCCAGTGAACAGGAATGTAACATTTATGAGAAGAGATTATTGGGAAATTTCGATATGCTCTGACAATATCTAAACCAGTGGCTTGCGTACTGGGAGGAGCGGTAGCAATCTGAAGGAGAACGAGTATAAGAAATGACATAACAAATACGACACCCCAAAGACGCATAGGGGAAACAACAATAACGAGGTTGCAACGTTGCAACAAATGAGTTCCCAAACGCACGGGAAAGACATCAGATGACATAACAATGACTCACAAAATTAGCCACATCGACACAGGAATGCCACATTATTGAAACATCATGAGAATCTAACCAATCGTTCATGGACTGTTTATTTTTGTCAAGTGCTGAGAAATTTTGGATCATACGCTATTTTCCTGTACCAGGTTCATTGTCAATTATACCTAATGGTGCTGTGTGGAAATGGCCACCAAAAAGGTATGAAGCCTTGGTAACCGAAAGTGGACCAGACATATGATTAGTCGTAATTTCCTCTGCTATAAAGTCATCAATGAGTTTTGGGTGTAGTAACATGGAAGGCATGTTTGGTGGAATAAAAGTACACGAGAGTGGTGGTGGGTTGCCAATAGGAGAGCCATATGTTATGTTGTGGACTAGATTAGGATATTTCGCAGTTAAATTACAGGAGTGTAGCATTTTTTGCCAAGCATGTGGGACGTAAGAGGTTGTAACATGTTCTCGATCAATTTTGAGTGCATGCCGACGCTCCGTGGTGAGAGCCTCCACACAAGGAGCAGATATGGAGGGGATGTCATTCAAGGAGAGTTCCTTGGCAGATTCCAAGGATGAAGCGGAGGCACACTGGTCAGTTGTCTGACAATCTGGCGAGGGATTTGTTGCATGCTGAAACAACAAACAATCTACCTGGCTGAGAAGGTGTCAAGGCTTGACATGTTGCCGCTTGGTGTCCATCTTTGGCTCCACAACGAAGGCAGAGTGGCTGAAAGGACAAGTTGGAGTCGTTACGAAATGAAACAGACTGCACTCCTCCGCACAAGTATGGGTGGAAATGATTGCCAGTGGCCTCTAAATGCACTATTGATGATTCTTGTTGTAGCGACAAGGTTTTGGCATTACTAAGTTTGGCCAAATAGGTAGGATTCTTGACATCAATAATGAATGGTCTCATAAAGAAACAGGAATGTAAGTCACAATCAAAGGCTTGGAAGGCTGTAAAGAGGGTGGAGAAACTTTTGTCATTGGCTATTCAGTCCCAATGGCTGCAGAAACCTTCGTGCAATTGTGGTCCACAAGCCTTCCTGACGAACATAAGGAAAGCATTGTATGCAACTGTCCATTGGTTTTGGTTAAGTTGGCCTTCATTTGGGAATTCAGAAACATCCAAGATCTGAGTATTTGCTGCTGAACCGACTCCAAGTTTAATGTATTTAACATTTGTGCCATAGCGAATTCGGTCAAGGGATTCTGGTAGGAAGAAGGATAATGGAGGAGAACAGCAGCATCTGACAAGATAGTTGATGGCCTTCAGAACTGCCACATCGTTAGAGGATAAGGTGTATCCAATTGCATCAGCGTCTTGCAACAGGATTTCTTCCTTCCCAGAACCTGAGACAACTTCCTGAGCTGAGGACAACATGTCTGAATGAGTACTGAGACATTCTTCTTGTTGAGGCACATCTTTGAAAATAGGTGGCTCATCTTCAGAAACATTCTCTTTACCAGCCTTCTTTTGCGTCTTTTGTTTCTCGTTTCACTTCTCCCTGGCTACCTCTAACTGTTCAAGACAAGTTTGATCCAATGTAACAACTTTGGTCGGAATGACGGGTCCTATATTCTGATTCAGAAAATCACTGGAATGGCCAGCCAATGGTTGAGAAGGAGACATAAATATAATAGTTGAAACAACGCTGGCGAGGCAAGCATGAGACAACGTTCAACGGAGAAACCATTACTGCTGTGACTAGCGCCTATGCTTTGTCAGCTTCTCAGAGCCAGCTTGCAAGCTTGCAAGGCTCATTTCCAGTTTGTGGATCTCAAGATGCACATAAAGATACACATGCACATTTTGTGGTTCTTAAGATACACCAAAAAAATAAATACATAATGTGGTTCCCAAGATAGACAAAATGTATAACTCTTTTTTCTGTGTATCTT